>PVHT020001749.1:2659830-2710725 GCA_004024745.2 Catagonus wagneri | reverse complement strand
TTTTTTTTTTTTTTTTGGTCTTTTTAGGGCTGCACCCACGGCATATGGATGTTCCCAGGCTAGGGTTTGAATCGGAGTTGTAGCTACCAGCCACAGCCACAGCAACGCTGGATCCTAGCCATGTCTGTGACCTACACCACAGCTCACAGCAACGTCGGATCCTTAACCCACTGAGCAAGGTCAGGGATCAAACCTGCATTCTCATGGATGCTAGTCAGATTTGTTTCCGCTGAGCCAGGATGGGAACTCCCTCTATCCCATTCTTGAGTGTGATCCAGCTCTGATCCTTTTGGGGCCATGTCCAGCTCGATATTTTGGACCACAGCATCACACGGAACAGTTAATTCAGTTAAACAATGAATTCGAGGTAGTTTATTAGCTTGCAAGAACTAGAAGCAAAATAACTTTGATTTCCTATTTCCTCTATATATCATAAGCACAGCTTGATTCAGGAGAGACCGCAGACTAATGAATGATGGTGTGCTAAGAAGAAGGGAGGACAGGCCCTCTAGCACCCCGTGCAGAAATCCGATGTTTTGCAACTGTAACCTCGTTACAAACTTGTCCGGGGTTTGGCACAAATGAAAGCCAGGAATGGGACATTTGAAACTGTTCCTAATGATCAGCAGGGGAGTTCACATGTGAAAAATAGCTGTGTTGCTTGGAAATCTTGAGGTCATTCCTTTTCCAATATGATGTAAGTAGTGTATTGTTTTTTCAGCTGAAAGACAATTTACAAAAATGACTTACCAGCTATTGATAAAACAGATTATCTACTTGATAAAATAATATTTCCACATCCCATGTAGTTGGGTTTCAAAGATAAAAAAAATGGATTTGTATCATCTGTTTGTATTAATGTAACAGTGTGACTTTGTGTTCTTTTAACACGTCTTACAAATGGTGATGTTAGAATTTATACTAGCTTAACTACCAATAAAGACTGTAAATATCCACTGCTAGATACTGCCTTTTAGGTTGATGTAGACTCCTAAGATACAAAGGCAATTTGTCATTATTTTATCATAAGTTATCCTGTTATTACCTATAAGGTCTCTTAAGTCTTAGATAATTGAAGTAAATGATCACCCAGCTCATGGCTCTCCTGGAGCCCTTGACTTCTTATGTACTGCTGGGAAACCATGTTCAAAGTTTGTAATACGTTTCTCTAAGATCATGGTAAATTTTTGTTTGTTTGTTTTTTTATTTTGCTTTGTCTTTTGTTGTTTTAAGGCCGCACCCGCGGCATATGGAGGTTCCCAGGCTAGGGGTCTAATCGGAGCTACAGCTGCCAGCCTATACCACAGCCACAGCAACATGGGATCCAAGCCATAGAATTATTTTTCTTTTGTTTTTTTGGCTGCACTTGGCAGCATGCAGTACTTCTCAGGCCAGGAATTGAACCCGTGCCACAGCAGTGACAATAGCAGGTCCTTAACCCACTGAGTCACCAGGGAACTCCTAGAGCTATTTCTTAGTCTTTCAGAAAGACTCTGATTCCTGAGTAACAGTTAACCTGCTCAGTCCCATTTGAAAAGACCCAGATGCTTTGCTGAAGGTCCTACAATGAATGATCATTGTGTGATCAAACCCAGAGCCAGCACCATTGCTGCAGTGCGTGGTCTCTTGTTCTGTACCAGTGTCTTCCACCAGTGCTGAAAAGTGCCCTTTCCATCTGTCACTCACCTGTGCCCAGAGGGCCTCCTGCTGCGTCTCAGCCGTGCATCCAAAGCTAAATGATTTATCAGTTCTAGAGATCCATATACCATTAGAAGTTAAGGATGAGATTAAAGCAAATTATTTCTCTTCTGTTGCAGAAATGACTTCGGGGAGGGAAGGTCATGTCATCATTTGTAGTTATTATAAATATTTTTTAAATTTAAAACTCACACTTAGAACTTTGTTTCCTTGTAATTAGGAAATTGTTATAGATGAATATAAATGTAATTTATATTAACATTGGGTAGTAATGAAGTGACTCACTTTACTGTGAAACAGTATGTTATGAATCAGAAATAAGACGGCTTAATTTGGACGAAGGGACTCCGCTGAAGCTGAGAAACTCGGTTACGTGCCGAGTAGACTGACCCTTTGTGACTGACGCAGAGGTAATCCAGCTGCAGATATTTCCTATTTTATCTGGCAAACAGAGTCATATTTTTCCTGCTGCTCAGTCTTGGGCTTTTCTTCCTCTGATAGTTTGGGGTCAGGTCACTGCTCAGTTTTCTTTACTGAAAAAGGACACTTGTAGGACATGGACTTACAGTACATGACCATTTTGTATTTCTCTAGAGGCTTTCTAGGTTTTCCCTTTCTTAGGTCTGTCCTCTTAACCCGTTAGTGAAGTACACGCATGCCCAAGGCCTTTGCCAAGTTGCTTTTGGGTGTTGATTTTTGAGTTCTCAGGTTGCTTGTTTTCCCTGACTTACCTGGATGGAAAGATAGCTTAGTATCATTAGGAAATATAGCATAATATCATCTAAGAAGCCCAACAAATGAGTCTGGGCTACCTCAGTTTCCTGTCCGGGGTTGCCCTGGAGAGGACCGTACCATATTTCTTCCTAGTTTATTACTGGTGTTGTTAAGAAGTCATTGTCTGTGGGTCCATTGCTCAGCGAGCTCCTTGAGATTGGACCCTGGGTCTTATTTGCCTGAATCCCCAACAGTATTTGCGGAAAGAATCAGCTTTCCACAGCCATAGATACCTGTGGCTCTTGGCCCTCAGCCAGTAACTTTGTCCGCCAGTGGATGACAGCATCAGCGATTCCCAGCTTCAAATCTCCGGTAAATATCATCCTCTAATTCCTGCCAGTATTGCCCGTCTCTTCCTTCCTCCTTCACCCTGCCCTGCCCCTGCCCCCGCCTTCCACCCCCTTTCCCTCCATGGTCACGCAGAGGTGGACACAGGTGATCAGCAGGGCAGGGCACTAGGACGGCAGACTTCTGGAGAGAGGCCATGGGCTCTGAACGTGAGGGTTGCTGTCATCAGGAGTCTGTGAAGAAGTACACGACCCTTGAAGCTGGGGACCCTCTGTACACGTCTAGCCCAGAGCTGTCCAGCAGGGAGCCCAGCACACTGATGCATCTCCGTGGGTAGGTTACAGCTGCACGTGGGCAGACACCCCCCCACACACACACTTCTCAGGGCAGCTGATGGGGACTGAAGTGGAGCCCCTGGATCCCCTTGCCCACTTTCCCACGTCCAGCCATGTTGTTTATGTATTAGGGCAGGACCTCAGAGCTGGTCCTACTGCGTTAGCCATCTCTCCTCCCCACACAGCCTACATGGCCCAGAGTCTTTCACGCAGTGAGCTCTCACTCAGTATTCCTCAAATGAATTAATCCAGTCCAAACCGTTTCTTACAGGCAGGAAATCAAGCCTTGCTTTCACAGGTTGAGAGTTGCGGTGACTCGGGGGCTGTGGCCCCTGCCTGTGTGGCGGTCGTGAAGGCATGGCAGCCAGGCCCCCTCAGCATCTGGTTCTTTGGGTCCCGGCTTCAGACGGCTTCGCCCTCACTTGCATCCGATGTTTTCTATGGGACAGGAATGGATCTACTGCTGACAGAGCAACAGCGGAAGGAGACACGTTCTGGCGACAGTGGGCAAGGCTCAAGGCTTTGTACATCTCCTTCTAGATTTGAAGCCCGCACAGCCAGAATGCTGCCTCTGATTTCCTACAGAACACCTCCTAAGAGTTCCATCTTGGTCCCCGCTGTGCTTTTTTGAATAATCTGGGCTGAAAGGAGAGATTCTGGGGGTGCCCGTAGGAATGGCTTTGCCGGCCTCATGAGTGTAGCCGTGGGAATTGATCCCTGTCAGGCCATGTGTGTGTTCGGCTCTTCGTGTTTACAAGGTGGGTTGAGTAACTGCATACGAAGGTGCCCATGGCCTTCACACTTAGCTCTTTTTCCTTTCAGCGCTCATTACAGGCAGCTAAGAGATTGATACACCACCGCCCTTTCATCATATTTTATGATCCCTCATATTCACGGTATATATTTCTACTGAGGATTAGATGCTTGCGGAGGAGGAGAGGAACTTGGACATTTTGTCTTAGAACCAAAGTGGAATTGAATAAATATCCTGTATCACATAGCAACTAATTGTGTATACTTTGAAATAGCTGTTTCTTACCCAGAGGCCTTTCAAAGCTTTTCTTTAAGGAAAACTTACAGATAATCTGTAAATTAATTACAGAGAAATCAATAAATTTACTTTTTATAAATACATTAATCTGGCCGATGATTGTCTCTTTTAAATAGAAAGTAAGACATTGATGGAGATGTGGTGGGCTGGGTGGAAAATGTCATGCTGTTGGTTTATCCTAATTAATCGGCCCTTGAGACTTTATTCCAGAAAGTTCTGTCGACTCAGATGTACTATCCACAAAAAACATTTTGAGGTCCCATGGTTAAAATTGCAATGGACATATCAGTAACAGGGTGGTCATTTCTCTTCCAACTTCCTGTCATACCCATTGAAAGGCACCACCCCCATTGCCCTGCCCCCCGCCCCCGCAGGTGTTTCTGGGCAAGAGGCTTGCGGGTTAGGGTCCCCCTCCTCTGCTGATGTAATACCAGTGGTGCGGAGATGGAAGTCCTGGGCCTCAAGCCTTCCCTTGTTGGGAGAGTGGGTCCTGGGAAGATACAGGCTACAGTCTATGACAGCCAAGGTGCACCAGGTGCCAAGGGCTGAGCCGGGCAGAGCTGGTTGCAGAAACATCCTTACCTTGGAGCCCCTTGTAAGAATGAGGAACACTGCCTTGCTTGGACCTAGGAAGCAGCAATTTTGCTGCAGCCTGTAAGCCTGTTGAGAATGTGCTCCTTGACTGGTCCCTGTTCAATCTGTCCTGCGTATCTGCTTCATGATGTATGACAAATGTGTGTTGTCATCCACCCCCAAGGGATGTGTGTGTGTGTGTCTCTAATACTTTAAAGCGTGAAAGTAAAGCTTTTAGAGAGGTCCCTGGTGGCCTAGTGGGTTAAGGATCCGGTGTTGTCCTGCAACAGCTCGATGCTGTGGCACCAGTTCGGTCCCTGACCCAGGAACTTCCGTGTGCTGAGGGCCTGTGGGTTTATAGTGACTCGGGCTGGGCTGGTCTAGAAGGGGATGGGAAACGAAGGGGGCTGCTGCACTGACGTGTTGGCTGGTAGGCCTGTGGCTGGGGAGAGCCAGGAGGGAGCCAGCTTGGTGAGGGAGAAGTGGGGAGGGGTCCCAGGGGAGGGGTCCCACCCCGCTGGGCGCTCAGCCCTAATCTGGGCCGGCAATCGGCTGCCCTTGAGACGGCTTCGCCAAGGTGTTCCTGGCCCAGCTGCCAGCATGCCCTTCCCCTCCGCCCTCCCTGTCCTTGGCCCTGCTGCCTTTGCTAAGTTCCGGATGGAGGGACTGAACCCTGCGGTTCCTCTTTCTAGGAGGGTTACCAGTTTACCTTGTTGTGTCCACCTGCAGAGCCAGAAGCCTCTGGAAGGCTGGGATCTGGCCTTAGTCTTTGTGACCCAACAACCAAACCGACGCCTGTGTATAGGCCGTCAGGGGCCTCCCAGATGATTGGTGAATGAGAGGGCGGCTGTGATGGCCCTGCCAAAGCCTCAGTACCAGGTAGGAAGGCCAAAGGGAACCAACATTCAATTTGTCGTGTGGACACTAAGCTGCTTTCGCATTTATTCCCGCATAATTCTCACCTGCACCCTGCCATGTAGATCTTGGTCATTTCCGGAGATGAAGGGGCTGAGGTTGTCCTGTCAGTTCTGCACCTGCCCAGACCAGCCTTTCAGGTCTCCCAGCTTCCCTGAGCTTCCCAGCTGGGCTTACCCTGCCGCCCCCCGGGCCCTTGGATGCCTCTGCTGCCTCTGTTGACACAGGGACAGCCGCAGCTGTGCTCCTCAGGGTTCTTCACGCAGGAAACCCTTGGACAGGTGTTTTTTCCTGGGAGGAGGGTCTGGGCTCTGTCAAGTCTTCAGAGGCGTCTCTGTAATCCCCTAGAGTCAGAGGGGGCACACTGGCCGACCCCTGGGCAGGTCCCAAGCTTCTGTCTCCCGGCTGCCAGGTGCCAGGGGCAGCTCAGCCACCACCCGGGGCCCTGCCTATGATCTTTGCCCAAGTGCCACGTGTGCTGCGCTGAGCCAGGTGACAGGGGTGTGAGCACACCTCCTCCAGCTGCCTGGGTGCAGAGTCCCCATCTGGCCTAACTCCCGTTCCCCCCGCTTCCTCCCTGACCTGATCCTTTCTTCCTTGACTGTTTCCACTTGGGTCCTGAGCATCTATCTTCAATGAGAAAGTCTTAGGGAGCAGAGGGACTTGTTAAGCTGGAGGGGACCTGGGGGACCCTGAGCTGGAGCTCAGGGAGAGGAGAGGTTGGCATGTGTGCACACGGCTCCATTGCGGGTGATGCTGCTGGACCAGCCTCTGGTTCTCTCGCTGGCAATCCGCCCTCTGCGGGCTCCCTTTGAAGGAGGGTAACAACAGCCAAGCTGAGTTATTAGATGATGAGTTCTGATGTTACTCACCTGCCTGGGGGGCAAGGGGGCGGCGGCAGAGGGCCACTGTATCACCAGATATCATCAGAGCATGCCCTGCAGTGCCATCTAGGTTCTCAGCCTTCAGTTGGCTACCTCATCCTTGAACCAGGCTGGCTCCCCAAAGTGTGTAGCCCCTCGTTGCATCTTCTTCGGGTCACCTTTGTGTATCAAGATAAAAGGGCGAGCATACAGGCTCCAGTATGGACCATCATAACCCTATATTATATGAGGTTCCTGGCTATCCCTTTGAGAAGTCTGTGGAAGCACTTACTCATAAAGCCTATAATTAACTGGCTAGCTTCATGGAAATGCTTGATGTTTAGGAAGTTATTAGATGGTTCAAAAAGAAAAAAAAAATTTGACCTCAGATTAACTGATACTATTACTACCTTCTTCATTTAAAAGGTTCATGGATTAAAAAAAATGCTTTAATCACCTGTTTTAATGGGCAGAAATAAAATGCGTGTTTCATAGAGGCTCACCATCACGTGATAGGTCAGTTGTGTTGTTCTTCTAGAGTATAGCCCGGGTAACTGTGACAAAGCTCCTGAGAGCAGTGCCATGGTCTTCCTGTTGCAGTGGGGCTCAGCTTCGTGCTGCTGGGACGTTTCTGATACGACCTCTATGGACTCATGTTCACAAAATCAGGGAAAATTTGGAAATGATCAGTTGGGGATTGCTTGCCCATTCAATCCATCTTTTGGGGGTGCCTATGCTGAGGGAGGGGCCATAAATGGTGCCAGCATTCAGGAGCCAGCAATCTGGGAGCCCAGATGATGATGGAGGTTCCTGGAAGAGGAAAGAATCGGGGCTGTTGTGAGGAGACTGAGAGTGTGAGATCAGGTAGGGCTGGGCCTGGCCGAGGATTTCCACGTTCTAAATTCAAGAGGTACACAATTCCTAGAAGGTGGAGTTGTGGTGCTCCACTGTATACAGTATTGCAAGTGGGTCTCAAACTTGAGTGGGGATCAGAATCTCCTGGAGGGCTTGTTAAAGTATTACAGAGCCTCAGATTTCCCTGGTGACTCAGCAGGTTAAGGATTGGGCATTGTCACTGCTGTGGCGTGTGTTCGATCCCTGGCCTGGAAAATTCCACATGCTGTGGCCAAATATATATGCAGAGTCTCTACCAGAGTTCCTGGTGCAACAGGAAGTCTGGAGTGGAGATCAAGAATCTGCATTTTAATGCAGATGATGTGGATGCTAAAGACCACCTTAGAACCACTGCATTTGGGCACGTAGCCTCCTCCATGCCAAAGAGAAGAACCCAACAGTTACTATGAGATGTTATAGAAACTGTCTGCCTGCTTGTCTACGAGTTGTGTATAAAGTAGTTCTAGTAACTTTTGGGAGCCACGTGTGACATGAGTCCCCTAATTAAATTTATGGGCAGCCTCGGATAGTTCTGTATGTGTTCTGTGAACAAAGACTACAAATCTCTCCTGCCACATTACAAGCTGATTCTACCGTCTGGGCCTTTATGTCTGCAATTATCTTTTGCAACTGCTTAATTTAAGTTGGGCACAGACAAAACCAGTAGCCTGTAGTTCTGTTATCCTGCTGTTATTATTCTTCAACCTAGTTTAGCAGCTCGTAAATAATATGTCTGCCAAACAGGAATAATGACAGCCCTGGCCTGCTCGGGGGTGGGAGAGACGATGATTCTGGCTGCTCCAGCCCGCATGTGCCTTGGCACTGCCCGAGAAGCAGGCTGCCAGTGGTGTGTCCCAAAGACCAAGGAAGCAGAGCAGCTGACAGTGAATGGGAGACTCCTTCAGGCTGGTTGAAACCCGAGGGAACCACGGCACCCAATGAATCCTTTCACAGACCACGGATGCAGCCTGGGCTCCTTGGGGGCTAAGCTGCTGCTACCTCTTTAAGAAAAAAAAATAAGACTCATCAGCTGAGAGAGGAGTGTAGCTTTGCACTCGATGCTGATGTGCCGGCCTTGGAGCCACTCTGATAGTCACCAACATGGAGTCATCTCTGGATAGAATCTGCCTCCTAAAAGCAAGAATCACTTACCACTGGGAAAAAAGAGAGAGGGAGAGAGAAAGAACAAACTTGTGGTCTCCAAGGGGGAGGGAGGAGGGAGTGGGATGGATGGGAGTTTGGGGTTAGTAGATGCAAACCATTATGTTTAGAATTGATAAGCAATGAGGTCCTAATGTACAGCACAGGGAACTCTATCCAGACTCTTGGGATAGAACCAGATGGAAGATAGTATGAGCAAAAGAATGTATATATAGTTATGACTGGATCCCGATGCTGTACAGCAGAAATTGGCACAACATGGTAAACCAACTTTAATAAAAATAAACAAATGAATAATAACCATAAAAACCTACTAAGAATTTTTTTAAAAGGTCTTAGGGAAGTGTAATGATCATACCAAACTTTGCACATATTTATAAATTTGATGGGTTTGATCACCCCATCGAAAAGTGGAAAAATGGACAAGGTGAAGGGAAGAGAATGTCCGAAGTGCCACCTCGGTCTGACAGGCCACTGAGCGTAATCCAGGACCTGGGAGAAGAAACATCGGGCAGATGGCCTTGGGGTGGGGGGACAGGTTGGAACTCCTGCGGCAAGGACAGAACCTGGCAGTGACCTGAATGGTCTGGGGAAATCCCCATGGGAAGCCCAGCCTACCCCTGGCTCCGAAGTCTAGCCTGGCGGGTTGAGGTGGTAGCCCCTGTCAGCTCCGTTCCCTCCTAATAAGGATGCAGCCTACTTATGTGGAGGTAGTGGGGCCAGGGGTCCTCTGTCAGGTAGAGGTGCTTAATGAAATATCCAGGGTCTTGGAATTCTTGGCAGGATTTCTACAGTCCTGTTCTCCATCCCTTATATTTCCCAACTGACCCAATCGAGTATTTTCCCAAAGGGGAACGCAGCGGCATCAGCTGTCCTGCGGTCCAGGATCCCAGGCCCTCTCCAGCCTGCTGTAACACGCATTTTATTTGTCTTGTTTTTGGCTTGGGGGAGGCCACATGAACACAACAAAAGTTAGATAGCTGGGTCGTGAGCACATGGGTGTTTGTATTACTATTCTCTGAACCTTCATTTAATATCTTTCCCCAAAATGAAAAGCTGTCTTCCTGCCCCACTGGCCTGTAGACTCTTTGCAGGCTGGGTCTGTTTTTCCTCTGATTTTGGATCCCAGCACAGAGGCTGGCACATTGCAAACATCCGCTCACTGCGTGGGAGTTTTAGTCTGAGTTGAGGAACGTGAGGCCTGCAATCCAGGGGTCATTAACATGGGCTTTCTTTCAATACAGTTGCATCCAGTGCCTCCTACCCGCTGCAGTCAGCCCCCCCCCCCCCCCCCGGGAAGAGGAATAGGGTCTGGAACCTGCCTTGCAAATGTTTGGAAACTTGGGGAGAAGAGGAGATAGACTGAAGTTACTAGTGCACTGGAAAAGTGGACAGGGCCACCGTGGGAAAAAAAAAAAAAGGGCTGCTAGGTTTCCGAGATCCTGGTCCCTCTTCTTTCTGATGACCTCACTGAAAACAGAAAAGGTCTGGGACATGGGCATGACTTGTCCCGGTAACGGGCCGTTGACCCTGGACCAGTCCTTTGCCAAGGTTTAGAGGAGCTGAGCTAAGGGGTCCTTTACCTGCCATCACTGCCTGATTCTAAAGTGACGGAGGAGTTCCCGTCATGGCTCCGTGGTTAACGAATCCGACTAGGAACCAAAAGGTTGCAGGTTCGATCCCTGACCTTGCTCAGTGGGTTAAGGATCCTGTGTTGCCGTGAGCTGCGGTGTAGGTTGCAGACGTGGCTCGCGCGGCTCGGATCCCGCGTTGCTGTGGCGAAGGCCGGCGGCTACAGCTCCTGTTAGACCCCTAGCCTGGGAACCTCCATATGCCGTGAGTGCAGCCTTAGGAAAAGGCAAAAAGATAGATAGATAGATAGATAGATAGATAGATAGATAGATAGATAGATAGATAGATAGATAGATTAGATAAAGTGATGGAGAAGACAGGATGGGGGAGAAAGGGCCCCCCGGGGACAACAGACCAAGCTCTACGCTCCAGTGGGTGGGGTGTTTGTTAATACCCCGCCCCCACTCGTCCTATTACTGCAGCTTATTAGAGGTGGTTTATGAAAAGACTGGAATCCGTGCTCCGGGGTCTGTATTGCTCTGGCAGAGAGGGTTTAGCACCAGAAAACTCACTTTGTGAAAGTGCAGCAGCTGTGATAAATAAGCTTAAGCCTCGGTAATCACTTTTTCACTTTTACCAATTACACAAGGCTGCTTTGTGACACAAGTTAATGCCAACTAAGAATTTTAAAGAAGCCTCATTTTCCTTGTCTAATTAAATTAAATACTTGAAAGGTGATTCACGTGTTGATTTCCCCCCCATTAGTCAACGGAAAATTACAGGGTCTTGTAGGAGGTGAGCCCCATGACTCTCCTACTCAGCCTCTAGGGTCCGGGAGCCCCCACCTCTGGGCTCTCCCGTGGGCATCCCACACGCCCTCTGTGTGTGCAGCTGTCCATGGTGGGGCTCGGGCCATGGGGCAACCACCGCCCGGCAGAACTTACCGAGGGCCTGCTAGTTGGTTTGTTAATCCTTCCACAAAAGTCTGCATGGGATGCCTTTGTCTCCAGGGTTTTTGATTTTCCCATCATGCTGTTCTCTCGAGCCTGAAAAACAAGGACAGCCTCACCTCCCCAGAGCTTCTTTTTGTCGTAAACGGGTAACAGAATTCACCTGGATTGACAATCCCTGGAGTCAGCTCTTTAATCTTCCTTCACCGTGAAGATCTGGATTGTTTAAATATCGGTTGATCCTGGCCATTTTATTTCAGTGTGGTGCCACAAGGATGCTATTATTGGAAACTTGAAATACTCTATTTCGTTTTTTTTTTTTTTTCTTTTCACAGCCACACCTGCAGCATATGGAAGTTCCCAGGCCAGGGGTCGAACCGGAGCTGCAGCTGAGGGCTACGCCACAGCCATTGCAATGCCGATCCTTAATCCACTGATCGAGGCCAGGGATCAAACCCATATCCTCACAGCACTATGCCAGGTTCTTAACCCGCTGAGCCACAATGGAAACTCCTATTGTCTATTTTTACGCTATGCTTTCTGCTTCTTGTTTCTGAGATAACCTCTATGCATGCCTTAGAAAATGAAACATGCTCTATACACTCATTTCCCTGGACACCTGACAGGCCTGGGGGGCCTGGCTAATGGCATTGAGTGTGAGTGAGTTTGCTTTGCCCAAACGTTTGAAGGGTCATCATCTGGAAAGTGAGTATCTGGTATAGGTTTTCTTGATTGAATCAAATTATGCACCCGTTTTCATGACCCATTTCCAGGGCACCCCTCCTGATGTACGTAATCATTGTGTGCATATTTTGAAAAGTCCTTGTTATTTCAAAATAAGTGTACGCCCTTAAAATATAAACAAGAGGTATATATTAAGTAAAAAGTGGAAGTCCCTTCTCTTTTCCTCCTGATATTAACCAGGTAGTGTGGATTCTGAACAGCTCTTTCTCTGTGAATTTAGTTTAACAAAAATGTCCTCTGCAGCTTATCTCTACTCATGGAGACCCTTTTCTGTTACCATGTGTAGATGGACTTAATTTTTGTTAATAGCTAAGTAATACTCCACATTTATTATTTTCCCTGTCATCTCATGTACATTAAGCACCTACAATGTGCCAGGTACTTCTTCAGGGACTGGGGATAAAGCAGGAACTAGCTTTTTAGTGTCTGTTTCTTGCTAATTTCTTTCTAGAATCTAAAGTACCCAATCTGGAGTTCCCTCTGAGAGCTTGCCTCTTGGCAAAAAGTCAGGCTCTCTGCTCCCAAGCCCTTACACCCTTTCTATTTTTCTTCACAGCCTTTGATTTATGCAGACCCTCAGTAAATATATATCCTGCACTTAAATACATCATTTATACATATTATTCACCTAGAATACAGCAGAGACTTACTTAGTAAGTACCTGTGGACTGAATAAATAAGTGGATAAACAGGAACATCACATAATGAGTGCAATTGTTTGCATTAGTGTTCAGAGGGCCGAAGACTCCTACATGGGGACATTTTCTCCTTATCCACAGAACCAAGTACAGGAACCGGGTGGTATTTGGATGTACTTGATATTTGAGCTGTCATCTCTGGTTCATGCATGGCCCTCTCCCATTTTATTTATCCACTTACTAATATGTTACAGACGTCAAGTCGCCATGCAACCCAAGAACTAGAATACTAATGATAACATGCATTGACATCTGTGCCCACTGTCCTCCTAAGAAGTCCCCACTCGCCCACACTGGGATTTCATAATGCTGCTCTTTAAAACTAGTGCCTTGTTTCACTAGTACAGTCGGCCCTCCATATCCACAGGTTCCAAATTCAACCAGATTCAACCAACCATGGGTGGAAAATATTCAAAATAGTCAGCAAAAAAAAAAAAAAGTCCAGAAAATTTCAAAAGGAAAAGCTTGACTTTACATGGCACTTCCATGGTACTGACAATTATTCACAAGGCACTTCCATTGTACTGACAGTTATTCACATTGCATTTACATTGTTTTAGGTATTACAAGTAATCTAGAGATGATTCAAAGTAAAGGGGACATCTGTGCAGTAGGTTATGTGCAAATACTATGCCATTTTGTATAAGGAACTTGAGCATTTGTGGGTTGTTTTTTGTCTTTTTTCTTTTAACCCACATGCCCAGGGCATATGGAAGTTTGGACTTGGAGTTGAATCAAATCTGCAGCTGAGACCTATGCCACAGCCACAGCAACACTGGATCCAAGCCGCATCTGCAAACTTTGCCACAGCTTGTGGGCAACACAGGATCCTTAATTCACTGAGTGAGGCCAGGGATTGAACCTGCATTCTCACAGAGACAGTGTTTGGTCCTTAACCCACTAGCCACAATGGGAACTCCCACATTCTTGGGTTTTGGTTTTGCTGGGGCCTGGAACCAATCTCCCACAGATTCTGAGAGATGACTGTAGTAGTTTAATCCTGTATATGTGCTTCTCGGGCAATTTTTTTTCCACTGTGCTTTTCAGAAGGCAAAATAGTGGAATATGTATTCCCAACAAATTCCCCTTCCTGTTTTTAATTTTTAGTTTTTAAAAGTTATCATTTTACTTATTTTTGTTCTTTTGATTTTCTTTCGCTTGTTTCCTTCTTTCCCCAGCTTTTTAGCATGAGTATTTTCCCATAAAAAGTAGAAAAAAATTATACAGTAAACACCTCCATGTAGATCCAGTAGCTGCGAAGACTTTGATGTCATTGCTTTATCCCTATGTGTACATACGTGCATATCTTTTTTGTGCCATTTAAAAGTCAGTCATAGGAGTTCCCGCCGTGGCGCAGTGGTTAACGAATCTGACTAGGAACCATGAGGTTGTGGGTTCAATCCCTGGCCTTGCTCAGTGGGTTAACGATCCGGTGTTGCTGTGAGCTGTGGTGTAGGTTGCAGACGCGGCTCGGATCCTGCGTTGCTGTGGCTGTAGCGCAGGCCAGTGGCTACAGCTCCGATTAGACCCCTAGCCTGGGAACCTCCACATGCCGTGGGTGCGGCCATAAAATGACAAAAGGCAAAAAAAATAAATAAATAAATAAAAGTCAGTCATAGACCCCCTAGCCTGGGAACTTCCATATGCCTCACCAGAGGCCCTAATAAAATGAAATATAATTAAATCAAAATTAAGTTAAATTAATAAAAAATCAGTCATAGACGTCATGACACTTGCCCTTAAACACTCCATCCCGTATCCAAGAATAAAGGCATTCTTCAATATAAACATGATGCCAATATCATTCCTAAGAAAAAAATAGCAATCCTATATTCTAACGTAATGTCCAGTCTGTATTCAAATTTCTTCAATTGCCATAAGTACGTCTGTGATAACCATTTTGATATTATCTGTAATTAGGCTTTAATCTAGGCTTATACATTGTGGTTGGTTGTGTTTGTTATGCTCTTTTGGTCTAGAACACTGCCCCCAACTCTATCTATCTATCTATCTATCTATCTATCTATCATTTATCTATCCATCCTTCTCTCTCTATCCATCTATCCATCTAATTTACTTAATTTTTACAAGGTAGAGTGAAGAGCCTGGAAGAGTTTCCCTGCAGAATGTCTCACAATCTGGATTTGTGTGACTGTTTATTCCTCTTGTCGTTTAGCTACTGTTGGCATTTCCTGTAAGTTGGAGTTCAGTCTGGCAGCAAGGCCGGATTCAGGGTAAACATCTCATGGATGACGCTGCATACCAGAACACGTTTTAAGAGTTTTTTCTCTAAAGGCAATTGAACGTAGATGGCTCTGAGTCCTTGCAGAAAGACTACCAATCTTGCACTAAACAAGCCAGAATCATTCCTCCCCTAGGAAAGACTTAATGAGGAAAACATCTGGCCACTTAGCAGAGGCTGGGAACGGGCTTGTGTCCCTTACAGGAACTGGCTTGTGTTTGGCGATGCCCTGCACTGCATCCGCCTTGCATTTCCCTTCCCTGCGTGTTTACCCCGAGCTGAAGTGAGGTGAGGCAACGGGCCAGCTGATGGAGGGGAAGGCCTGGCCAGGCCTGTTTGTTCTGGTTTGGATGGAGGGATTTGTTCCTCATTTCTTTACGCATAGTGGCTGCCCCTCGCCCCCAATCCTGTATTTCATCTCTACCGCCGACAACCAACTAACAAAGTG
Organism: Catagonus wagneri; assembly: GCA_004024745.2. NCBI lineage: Eukaryota > Metazoa > Chordata > Mammalia > Artiodactyla > Tayassuidae > Catagonus > Catagonus wagneri. The sequence continues at coordinate 2,695,519 of PVHT020001749.1, read as the reverse complement.
AATAGATGGCCCAAGCTGGTTGGCCCCACAGAGTTGGAGCTGAAGAGATTCACTTGAAAATTCACAGGTTTCAAATTCTGTGACTCAGACCTGTTTGTGTTTAAACACACCCCCACCCCCACCCACAAAACAGCCTCTCAGAAATGTGGGTGGGAAAGCCCATGATTGTTACGGCGCCACGCTCCCGCCTAACCTAAGTGGCCTTTTCTAGAAGCCATGTTTAAATTGTTTCCTTCCTGTAATAAGAGGCTCTTGTATTAAAGAAAATCATCTTTCCTGATGCTTTGAATTCCTGAGGTCTAATAAAGAAAAGCCTGAGGATGTGCCGTGTCCTGAGCTCCGTGTGAGGACCCAGCTCCCTGGGCGGGGGCGGAGCTGGTGCCGTGTCTGCTTTGCCTCAGCGCATCGCCCAGTGGAGCCACCACTCCCTATCCTACCGCCCTAGGTGATTCCTCGGAGCCCTGCTGGCTCTGCTCACCTGAAAGCTGGGATTACTAAAAACTGCAACTGGTGCGTGGGTGCGCTCATGTGTGCCCGTGTGCTTACTGTATGTTCTCTGTTTCTCTTCACACTTCGTAACGACTCTAGGAGGTGGGTACTCTATTCTCACAGAGTGAGGACGAGGAAACTGAAGCACAGAGCGGGGCAGTGATGGGAAGAAAGAAAACAGACTCATGAGCTGACCCTTTCCCCCGCCTCAGGGACCCTCTTGAACACAGAAGTGCCTTGCCGTGGTGGGGGTGAACCGTGTGTGCCAGTCTCTCCAGGGAAGGGCATTAGGAAAGCTGATGTGCATCCTGGGTTAAAGCACAGAGGGTGCTGTGCCCCTCGGAATCTCGGTGGCTCTGCGGGATCAGATGCGCCTGCATTCAAGCTCCGCCCGCGTTCCTCGGTGGTGTCAGGCAGCCCCCTTGGTCCCCGAGACTCAGCTTCCACATTCTCACAGTGGTCACGGGGCAACTGTGAAGAATTATTAAGATGCTGTGTGTCATGGGGCATCATCAGATGACAGCCAGCAAGCAGGGCAAACTGTAGCCAGATGCCCAGACACACTTTGCTGTGGCTGTTTCTCCCTCTGCAAAAGCTGTTTTATTCAGGGTGGGTGCAAAAGGCACTCCCCCAGATATTTAGGACCCTGATTCCTGTAACCATCCAGGAAGAAAAAAAACCTCAATTTTTTTTTTCTTTTTTAAGAAGAATTACCCAATAGAGGTTGGAATCTGTTTCTAAGTGGCTCTTGTGCACATCTGCAAAAAGGGGAGATGAGCTGGAGACAGCAGTGTTTTGTTTTTTTTTAAGCATAAGTGCCCCATTTTTTTTTTTTTTAGTAAATCCCACAGTCCCTACAGCGTAATCAGTTGGGCCTGTGAATTATGGAATAGTCTAGAGTCTAAGACTAGATTGTAAATGACTGTGAGATGCGCTACTCGTTGAACAAGGAGAAACACCATCACCTTCAAAGTTCACATCAACTGAAAGAGGTATTGTGATTTCAGAAACCTTAAAAGGTGGGTAAAACACACCCATGGGTTTAGGGGTTTGTGCTGAGCATTGCGGGGAGGGCAGCCAGCCACTGCCTTGCTGGGTGGGGGGCAGAGCTGGGGACAGATCGGGGTGCTAAGGGCTGGGGATTAGAAAGACAGCTCTGTGGTGGGAACGGGGCCCCCTTGGGAAGAACACACAGTTTCTCTTTGTCCTCACACCCCAATCACTGACACTTTCTGGACTTTTTTTATTTTTAGGGCCACACCTGTGGCATATGGAAGGTCCCAGTCTAGGTGTTGAATCAGAGCTGCGGCTGCCAGCGTTCGCCACAGCAACGCCCGATCTGAGCTGTGTCTTCAGTAAACGTTGCAGCTTGTGGCTGCAACCTGGTGTTAACACAAACAGTTAACACATTTTTAAGTGTGGACAATGAACATTGTGTTATGACACCTGGTGAGGAGATGGTGATTAAAATGTTGCAAAGGCGGCTCCCGCCAGCACATTCTCTAGAAGCCCTCTCACCTTGCCGTCCGGTCAGGGGGCACAGAGATGAGGACTGTCTGGGAGGTGGGGGTGAGGATGGCGTCAGGGGCTCGAAGGCTCGCACTGCATTTCCCTTCTAACTGCCATGCCTCACACATGTGTGCCCAGGGCCACTCTTGTCCCATCTTCTTTCACAAACCACATGGCCTGTCCTATCAGGAGGCCCTCTCCGTGTCATCTGCCAGTAGAGGAACGAGGCCCAAGGCCAAACTTTGCACGCAGGGACACAGAAAACCGGCTGAAATGTAAATTATTCCTCCTGATTTAGGAGGGTTTCAGACGTGCGACCTGCCTTCAAAGGCTGACACATGCCTTCTGAGGGTGGGAGCAGGCCAGGGGCCCTGGAAAATCCCCAGGGATGGATCTGCACATTAAAGTTCATTTCCCCGCTGATGAAGCCTTTCTTCCATTGGTGTTTGGTGGTGAAGCAGGTGATGTCATTGAGTGACCTAGGTGTCACCTGAGAATTTTGCCTTCGTCAAAATACTCTGAAGTCTGGTGGCTTTGCAGCATCAATAGGTCACGTATGCTTTAAATACTCACTGACAATTTATCATCAGGCAGCAAAGGACACTTCAGTGAAAGACTGGGTCCAGTTTTAGAAGCAACTGGCATTTTTAGCTTGAGGATTGTACTAGCCTCCAAAGCCAAATCTCAATTTCTTTGCAGAATCTTTTTTTTTTTTTTAATTGTTATGGCCTCACCTGCAGCATATGGAAGTTTCCAGGCTAGGGGTTGAAACAGAGCTGCAGCTGCCAGCCCACACCACAGCCATGGCAACACCAGATCTGACCTGCATCTGTGACCATGCTGCATGCATGCCTGTGGCAACACTGGATCCTTAACTGCTGAGCAAGGCCGGGAGTCAAACCCACATCCTCACAGACACTATACCGGTTCTTAACCCACTGAACCATGATGGGAACTCCATCTTTGCGGAATGTATTGTGAGTTCTAATAAAGTCTTCTCTAATCATCTATGCCCCTTGGGGACCATCTGTGCAGGCAGGGCCCAGATTCCTGTAGACCCTGCTGTGGCTGACATCTTACCAACAGCAGTAAGGGACCATAGCAAGTCCCGCGTCTATTCCCAGATCCCTTTTCGTTCCCACCCTGCTGTGCAGAGCTTCAGTCTGTGCATACTTTCCTCTCACTTTTCCCTTCTTCATACATGAGCTGTCCCTTTAATTTGGTGGCCTGGCTGGGGTGTGGGTTTCTTTGGAGGCGTTGGGGCACAAGTCACAGTCCCTCCATCTGCAGAGAATGAAAGACAGGGAGGGTTTTTCCTTTCTTCCACCCTCAGCAAATGCTCGTGTTTTGCCATGCAGCTCTGGGAGAGAATCCGGGCTCATTGTTACAGGACGGAGCAGTCAGGCTCTGCCACAGAGGTTGGCTTTGTCCTATTTTTCTGGAACCTGGCCTCCTGAGGCTCTCGGGTCCTGGCCGCAGAGTGGGCCCAGGCCAGTCTTTTTGGGAAGAGCTGCCTTGATGAAGTGCCTCTTTAGGACAAGGATGGAGGTGATGTCTTTATTCCTCTTTTCCGCCCGGACCCTGACTCCCAAGAGAAGAAGGGAGGGATGATGGGCTTCCAGAGCTCCCCGGCTGTCCCTGTACATAAAGAAACGGTGACTCTGCTCATGGGCTCCATAGTGGCAAAACTTAATCAGGTTTCCCCAAATGGAGCTTACCTTGGCTGGCGTTTGGAAGCTCAGGGTCAATGGAAGGTAGAGGTCCCACAGTATCAGATTCAGTATCAGATGTACAGCATCAGATTCCATTTTATTTTTACTCCACTGAAGTATAGTTGATTTACAGTGTTCTGTCAATTCTTGCTGTACAGCAAAGTGATCAGATACACACACACATGATTTCATTTTAAACGAGAGGCCCTGAGTCACGCTTCAGTGTCACCGGTGACATCTGGTTGACTTTGGTCCCTTGGCTGGGCTTTGCTGAGAGCCGCTCTTCTGGCAGCGAGAGGCTTTCTGGAAAGCGGTGTTGCAGTAGATGGTTTTCAACAAAGGCCAGAGCCTCGAAGAGATGACAGATGACAAGCAGGCCCCTGAGCCTGGGTTCCGGCGGATACTCTTGCTGAGCTCAGGGTGTGAGGTGCCCTTCCTAGAACACCCCAGTTGGGCTGCCCAGGTGCAGGAGGAGGCGTGGAGGGCAAGGCTGGGCCTGGGGGATGGAGAGCTGGAGCCCATCCAGGGAGACAGCCAGTGTGTCCCCTCCTCGTCAGACAGCTGCAGGGCGGTGCGCCTTCCAGAGCGAAGCTTTGGACAGCGTCCGAGTAAGGAAAGGGTCAGCGCTGATTCTGATCAGAGGTGGGAGGAAGCCACACCCCTGCGGGGCCTGTTTTAAAGAGCTCTGGGCCAGCTGCTTCCTGTCACGAGCTGGGCCTAAGTGGGGGAGAAGGGGTCTTTTGGGGGGCTCATGCCATGGCTGGGAGTTTGACGAATGTTCATGACCGGCTTGGGTGGCCTTCCTGATGAGGCCCAGGCCTCTGACCTCCCTGGGACATGCCAGGCCTGTTGAGTTCACCCCAACCAGGATGTCGGAAGTAATGCGCCCCGTCTGGCTTGTCCAGGGGTGGTTATTCCCCTCTTTGCTTCTCCAGATGGCTTTCTTTCTCCTTCCTTCCTGCTTTCCTTCCTCTCTCTCCCCCTTTCTCTCTTCCTTTCTTCCTTCCTTTCTTTCTTCCTTTCTTTCCTTCTTTCTTTCCTCCCTTCCTCTCTCTCTCTCTCCCTCTCTTTCCCTCTTTCTTTCTCTCTCTTTCCTTCCTTCCTCTCTCTCTCCCTCCCTCTTTCTTCCTGCCTTCCTTCCCTTCCCTTCCCTTTCCTTCCTTCCTTCCTTCCTTCCTTCCTTCCTTCCTTCCTTCCTTCCTTCCTTCCCTCTCCTCCTCCTTCTCCTTTTTATTTTTTAAGGGCCCTACCTGCAGCATATGGAAGTTCCCAGGCTAGGGGTCAAATCAGAGCTACAGCTGCCGGCCTACACCACAGCCACAGCTATAGCAATGTGGGATCTGATATGTGATGCAGTGCCTGATCCTTAACCCACTAAGCGAGGCCAGGGATCGAACGTACATCCTCATGGATACAAGTTGGGTTCTTAACCCGCTGTGCCACAATAGGAACTCCCTCTCCAGGTGATTTTCAGACAGTCAGCTATGGTTTTGTGTGTGGATTCTTCCTCGGGAAGAGGGGCAGTGGTGGAAGAGCGTTAACACTTGCCGAGTCCTCACCCTGCTCCAGGTACTTTGGGGGCACCTATGCTTTGAAAGCCTCCTGTCATCCCTGTGGGAAAGACATCATTACCTGGCTTAGCAGGTGTGAGACCCGAGGTAGTGACAGGTGGGCTGCTGTGCACTCAGGCTGCAGATCCACCCCTGGGGTTTGACACCACAGCGGCCTCATTCTCCAGTGGGGAGCAGACCCTGCCCCCTCACTGCTCCCTGGCAGCACTGCCATGTCTTTGTGGGGAGAGGGGAACTGACCTGGGTTAACCCTCAAGGGACAGGAGAAGTCACCTCACCAAAAGTTCTGGAGGTTCCAGACTGCCGCCGCTGCCCCTGGCCCTTGGGGCTTTGGTCTCAGCTGTTGCATGGGAGTTAGCTGTGCGGGAGGGTGGGCCGGAGATGGCCATCAGAGGAGTGAAGGCAACACTGGCCGCTGTAACAAATGCTCCCCTTTGGCACTGGTTTTGCACGATGGACCTCACCTCTCTTGGGTAACAGTCCAAGGCAGGCACTCTTGGTCAACGAGCAGCTTGTCTCCTGTGTGTTAACGCCAGGGGCTGGGACCCTTCCGTCTTGGACCTTCCGTCTTTGACCTTCCGTCTTGTATCTTTGGCATCCCTCAGACCCTTGGCTTCCTCTTTCTCCGGGTTTCTTCTGCTCCTTAAGAACCCAGCCTAGAGGTGACACTCGGCCCATCGGCTTACATTCCATTGGCATGAGAACCAATCCCGGGGTCTCGCGTGGACGCAAGGAGGGTGGGAAATGCAGCCCTGGTTTGCAGGGGGGGCGTCTCCTAGGACCACCCCATGTTCAGGCACGGCAAGGGAGCACAGTTTGGTCTGGGGAGGGGGGCAGGTGATGGAAGGAAATGAGAGAAGACATCAGCAAGCCAGTCGTGTGAAGATGTGTCAAGTGCAGGGGCCAGGCTAGACAAGACCGTGGACCCTGGGCATTGTGGATTATCTCCCAGCGCCAGCATTCTGGGCTGGTGCCTACATCCCATTGGCAAACTTAGAGCCAACAAGAGAAGGGGTGTGTTAGGGAATGGTGGTTACAACAGAGCCACGGGTAGGGGTGCTTTCAGGCCAGGGAGTCCCAGAGGCTAGAGGCTCCTTTGCAGGACCAACATACCCTGGGGATGGCTGGGCCTGGGCAAGGGAGCCCCAGATCTGGGTAGGAAAGTGGGCAGGCCTGAGGTTCTGATCGGGGCTCCCCCCACTGTCGTCCCTGGCCCATGGCTTGGAAACGGTCCACGGAAGCAGTTGCACCAGGGAAAGGAAGGTGTATATAACAGGTGAGGTTGGTTTGAATTATGGGAAGAGCTGGGATGATGAAAACTTTGGAAATCTGGACAGGCGAGTTGGATTTTAATCCTTCGGCGTATTTTATGAGTGAGTAAAGCGGATGACTAATATTTTATTTTCCAGGGCTGAGATTCAATCTTTCTGCTGTCTGTCTGGTTTCTGGGATATTCAAAAGACATCATTTTAGACCAGTCGGGAAATAAAAAATCTCTATAACCCAAGTAGGAAGTGAGTGAGCATGAGTAAGACTGGAGGAGAGCAGAAACAATGGCAGGGACTTTTTGATGCAAACAATAGAAAATTGATTTGAAGAAAGGAATATTTGCCTAGTGCCACAGATAGCTCTTAGATAGCTGTCCTTGGGAGAAAATGAACGTTTTAAGTACCGAGCATGAGTCCAGAGGAGCAAATTACATCTTTTTACCCTTCCATCCACCACCCCCCAGTCACGCACACTCAGCCAAAAATGATATAATACGTAAAGCCAAAAATGTGAGTGGGAGAGAAACTTAATAATGATAATTAAATGGATAAACAGATGCCCAGCCAAAAGTTCAGCAGTGTCGTAATCAACCGAGTAAGTTTCTCAGAGATTCTCCACTTGAAGCTTCTCGGTTCATAAGGAGATGTGGTGCGCTCTCGGTTGGAGCGGGGCGAGCTAAAGAGGAGAGTGGGCTGCTCTGGTCGTACGGAGAAAGTCTCCGCATGGATCTAGAGGGTGATGGAAAAAGAGCGATGGAAGGGAAGAGAAGGGAAGGTTCTGGGGGATCTCAGGCTGCCAAAGAAATCCTTGCAGGAAGCGGTGGACCGAAGGCTTTCATTACATCACTCAGCCCGGGATTACAAGAGCGGGAAGAGCAAATTACAGGAAAAGTGGGTTGTGCAGCCTCTTAATGCTGATGCAAGTGAAGAACGTATCCCTGTCACCCGCAGAGGCTTCCAGCTTCTCCTCACAAGCCTGCCGTTCTGGTGGGAAAGATCTGCCCCGCCAGCCAGTTTCCCAGGGCCGATATCACAGCAGCAGCAAGGGAGGGAGGGGTTCTCAGGGAAACAGGGGGAGCCCCACCCCGTCCACCCCACAACCCCGGGGCCGCAAGGGGCTCAGGCCCTCTGACTGTAAATGGGTGTTGAGAACAAATCAGGCGAAGCCCGGACCATGTGTAAGGGGGAGGCAGCCTGTCCCACCAGCCTTTGGTGGAGGTTCAGCTCCAAACCCTTCTGAGCTAGAGTTGTACATTCCCACCCTGGGCCCTGCCACAGGTCTCAAGGGCTGCTGTGTGACCTGTGACATGCACGGTGCCCGTTCTGCTCTTTGGCCCAGGGCAGGAGACCTGGGCTATGCCAGCCCACACCCCAGCTGTGGGCAGGGTGTCGGAATGGAAGCTCAGGGTCTGTGTCTGAAGACACCAAACCTCAAAACCGGAGTAGGCCTCCCTTCTCTGCTCCTCACCTCTTCTCCCAGGAAGCCACAGGAAAGGACACTCAGGTGCCATCTGTGTAGTGAGGGAGCAGATTTGGGACAGTGTTGGAGATGTGCTCTGTGTACCCCAGTGACACTAATGCCACACAGCCTGAACATTTTTTGTGACCTGAATGCTTGTGTCCCAGATTCATATCCTTAGGCCGTAACCCCCAGGGTGATGGTTTAAGGGCTGAATCTTTGGGAGGCGATCAGTTAAGATAAGGTCACAAGAGCGAGGCCCTCAAGAGGGTAAGAGAGCCCTTGGAAGAAGAGGACGCGACCCCAGAGAGCTTGCTCTCTTTCCCGTGTGGGGACTCAGTGGGAAGGTGGCCGTCTTCAAGCAGGGAAGTGGGCTCCCAAAAAGAACTCAGTCCATAAGCACCTTGACCCTGGGCTCACAGTCGCCAGACTGGGTGTTGCAGTCACCCAGTCGCCAGACTGGGTGTTGCAGTCACCCAGTCTGTGGTGTTTTGTTGTAGAACCTGAGCTGATGAGACATTGCACTGTGTGTGAGCCCCAAACGCACCAGGTAACTCCTGGGGCAAGTGGTCACCATAGTGTATAACCAAGTCAGCTGTCAAATGAAAATCCACCATTTATTTTGAAGATTAGACTTTTTCAAATTATAGTTGATTTACAGCATTGTGTTAGTTTCAGGTGTATAGCAAAGTGATTCAGTTATACATATGTATGTATATTCTTTTTCAGATTCCTTTTTTTTTTCTTTTTACTTTTTAGGGTCGCACTTGCTGCATATGGAAGTTCCCAGACTAGGGGTCAAATTGGAGCTGCAGCAGTTGGCCTACACCATAGCTCACAGCAGTGCTGGATCCTTAACGCACTGAGCAAGACTGTTGATAGAACCTGCATCAAGGATACTAGTCATGTTCGTAACTTGCTGAGCCACAATGGGAACTCCCTCTTTTTCGGATTCTTTTCCATTATAGGTTATTACAAGATATTGAATATCACTCTCTATGTGACACAGTAGATCCTTGACCAGTATTTCAAGACATGGGTGACATCAGACCAGGGGGTGTGGTTAATGTGCCTGACCCCTGAAGTAGGATGTGGAGGCTGGCAGACCCCAGAATCTCCAAGGGTGGGCTCTCCCAGTGTACAGACAGCTGCCAGAGCCTCACAGGCTTGGTGCACAGAGACAGTCTTATTCATAGGTCCCTGTCCAGATCCTGGCTTCATGCTGACTGTGATTTTGCAGCATAGATACTGAGTACCACAGAGCCAGGCTGGAGTCTCAGCCAAGCCCTCTTTACTTAGGTGACTTTGATCCTATCAGTCTGCCTGGTCTGTGAAGACTTCCCCAGCTTATTTGGATCTAGTGCTCTGCCCTTGAGGACCCCCGTGGAGTCTCTATTTTTCTACCTCCTTATGCAGGGCCAGAGGACTCCTCGGAGTCCAAGGGCTGTGAGGGAAGTGATATGGATCACTTCTGGGCCAGATCATTGAGTGGTTGGCTCTATTGGTCTTTTTCACAATTCATTTGGGGAAATGCTTCAAAGTGAAGAGCAGGTCCAGGTGTAGACCTGAGCCTAGATGAACCCAAATGGCCATTGAGACTGCCTGAGGGTGCCATGTGTGCATGCATGTGTGCACATATACATGTAACACCGGTTATGGGATAAAACATGATGCAGACCGTCTAGATTTGAGTACAGCTGGATTGTCTTGGCTTAGACCTGCCTGACTGGTCATGCCAGGCAGCATTTTTTAAATGCCTAAAAACCCCAGGAGGAATGGCCTTGGGCGAGTTAGGATCACTGCCTCCAGAACAACCAGGGATAGGGTGGGTGCACAGAGCTAACTGGAGCACTGCAAGATCCTTCTCTTGTGATCCAAATAGTCCCATCCACTCCCAGAGAAGATTGATCTCTGCCACTGAAGCTCTTGGGAAATGGCCCTGCACCTACCTTTGGTTCACGGATTACGAATGGAGCCCACTTTAGCACAGAGGTTCCAAGCCAGGGTCAATGGATTGACTTCTGGGTCCTTTCAAATTTTTTGTCAATTGTGCGCTAGCAGGAGTTTTTGGTCATTGTATTTACAAGGGACTCTCTGGCTCCTTTTAAGAACAAGTAGATCAAGAGGTTAATGCAGACTAGGGAAGAAGGATTTGGGTCAACTGTGCAAATAAACAGAAAGCCATTCTCTTCCAATTATTGCATAGATAGCTTGTATGAAGCCAATTCTAGTGACTTGATTAACATTATTGTTACTTTCCTTATAATTCACAGACCAAGAGCCTCCCTTGGTACCACTTTTCCTGGCCAAATGGTGCTTTCTTTCAAATGCCTTGGGGTCCCTCTCAAATTTTGGAGGGTAGCCAATGCCACAACTCTGAGAACATACTGAGTCTTTCCAAGCCTCCAAAGGGCTACAATAGAGTATCTTATCACAATATTCCCTTTTCTTTTCACACAGTTTTGTGGATTTTAATACTTAACTCTTGATCTTACTTCCAAAAAGGATCTGATTGAGGTATCTGATTTTGCAAGCTGCAAATACTTGGCATAGCTGACCAGTGTCATTTCAACACAATATTCAAGGGGCCTGAGATACTCAATACTGAGATTCAGTTAACAACATTGTCTGATTTACTGAGGATTAACCAGAGAGTCGTTTCCATTTGCTTCCTCGTCAACAGTCTGAAATGCGTGTATTGGCTCTCTGCTGTGCAAACCGGCAAGAGTCTCCAAGATTAATTCTCTCTTCAGATTAGGGTGGTTTCTGTGGGGTTTGATGACTTTAGGGCTACCATCCTAAGGTCGCCTCCCAGCTGGTGACAAGAGCCAGGGCCTTCCTGCTTTACGATGGTTGGTTTAAGTCTAACTCATGTCCTTGATGTGAGTTTTGTTTTATGGTGATTTCTCCTTCTGTTGCAAGGGAGTCTTTCAGAAATAAGCTGATAAGTTTAGAGTTTTGATTATGCTCCAGTTCATTAAAGTTTTTTTTTTTTCCTTGTAGTAAAACCTCTGAATTGAAGAGGCTAGAAACATGAAGGCTTCCAGGTGGCCCCTGACACACTTGCCTGTGTTGCTAGGGATGGGTTTGAGAAGGATTCATGTTTCTCCACGCTGAAGGTGGGACTTCTCCAGCTTCTAGGAAGAGAGGCTGTGTTTGACCTTGGCCAGGGACATCCCCTCAGCCTTTCTCTTTTGGAATCTTTACTAGGAGTGCAAATGATCATGGTTCTGATGGGACCCTGTATTGAGAGAGGTATCAACAAGTGTGTGCCCCACAACCAGCTCTATCCCTAGCTCCAATGGGACAATCACAGAGCCTTCTCTCCGAGACCAGAAACCTAAGCTGGCGCTTGGCCCTTCTCACCTGGGCGCTCTGGCTTAACACCAGCCACCACCTGATGGAGTGTGGGCAGTGGAGTCATCGCAGCTTCTTGATTCTGGCCTTCGGGTCACCAGTGACACCTGACTCACCCCCCAAGGGCCCTGATGGAGCTGGCCTTGCCCTGGTGCTGGCAGCAGAATCAGTAATGCCCTAAAGAAGGAGTGATCTAAGGGGTTAAGTGATAGATGACTGGAGCCAGGAGCACAGCTTGAGCCAGGACCCAAGGAATATGGATCCTGGTCAGATGGAGGCCTCTCCGGTGGATCTGGGTGACTAGAAAGAGCGGGGTGTCCTTGAGGTGCATTTGTGGACAGTTAGGTGGGAATGCTTCTATGGGAAGGGCCAGCAGCCTCATAAACAACCAACATGATCATTCCAATGACTTATCAACCCCTATTGGGTATTTAACTAGATCATCACCATCAGGAAGCAGTCTTTATAGAGCAATGTTCTCATGGATGAGATAAGAAGACAGAAGCCCAGAGAAACTGTGTGAGGTGCCCAGAGCCAGGCCTCTGGCTCAGTCCTCACTCCTTCCTCCATATAGGAGGGTGATGTCTGCTCCATCTGCCCATAAACCCACATCGGCTGGACCCACTTTCTTGTCTTCAAAGCATAACACATCCAGTGCCTTGTGATCAAACTACTTCTCTAGAAGATTTTTGGAATATTATTGATGTGTCTTCTTACACTTTGGGGGTTGTTGCTGACTTTGGAAGTAGGAACTCCTAAGGAGGGACTGGATGGAGCTCCTTGACTTGCAGTATCACCTTTGGTCATCCCTTACCAGGAACTTTATCAGCTTTCAATTCTTAAAGTTTACTGAGTGGTTGACATCCTGAGCAGTCATCAGCTGGCTTCTGAGTGTTTGTAAAGGGTCAATGCACAACTTGTAGGAATTTGGATTTAAACCCAGGCCAAGGAGCCTGGGATGGCCTGGCCTTGCCTTGGCCCTTACACACTCCCTGGACATCCATGATGCCCTATGTCATTGGATAAATGTGGTGAAGCTGTTCTCTGCCTTCATATCTGCCATTTCTTACCAGGAGACAAGGACATTTCTCAGGACACAGAGCAAAGGCAAGCTGGGAGGACTTCAAGGTAACTGGGGTATTTGTGGTACAGAACTGGAGCAAGGAGAGAGCTGACTAGAGGAGTGGGGAGGTGGCCCTGCAGTGATGCTCTGTGTCAGAGTGAAAAGTCAGGATTCGGGGGTGGCTAGAGTGGCAGAATGAGACTCACACTCAGATCTGTGCTATTCCAGAGCCCATATCCTTCTCATGACCCTGCCAGCCACTCAATCATAGATGATGGTGGCTTTGAGGAATCAAGGGGCGTGGTTGCTTCAGGAGGGCATTTAAGCAGGGCAAGTCTTGAAAACAGGTAAGACAATCAAAGAAGAAAGGAGGGACATTCCAGGCAGGGTGGAACAGTAGGAACAAACATACATAACTGGTTTGGTGGATGGAGAGTGAACAAGTTTGGTCAGAATCAAGCAGTGTTTCTCAACAGGGGCACCGCTGGCATCAGGATGGGACAATTGTTCAGTGTGTGGGGCTGTCTTGGGCATCAGAGGGAAGTTTGCATGCCTGGACCCTGCCCACTACATGCCAGTTGCCACCCCCACCCTTGGGACAACTGAAAAGCTTCCACACATTTCCAAACACCCTCTAGGGCATCTGTGGTTGAGAACCACGAGATCAGATGAGAGTTGGAGATCAGAGTGAGACTTGGGATCAGACTAAGGAAGGCCTAGGAAGCCAGAGGAACAAGCTGGGCCTTGATCCTTAAGAGGATGGGAAATTACTGAGGTTTTATGAGCAAGGAAGAGTTTAGAGGGGAAGTACAGGGGACGAACTGATGTGGAGAAGAGACTGAGGAAGAGGAGACCTCCTACTCAAATGAGAGAAGACTGTCAAGATAGCTGAGAATAGAATACCTGGGAGTCACCTGCTGCCTGTCTTACTGTGGTCAGTCTTGAAAGCACCTGGGAAAGGGTCCAGCACTGCAACCAGCAGGGCTGATAACCAGACAGACGTGAAGGGCTCTCCCTAGTCCAACTCCAAAGGAATCTGGAGCTCTGTTCTCAGGGCACGTAGTGATCAAGATGACACAAAAAAGAGATACCCGACCCTTAACAGAAGGGAAAGAAGAAAGGTAGTGAGGGAAACTAGAATAAAGTTGATGGGGAGAGGGGCTTGCCAATGATTATTTCTTTTCTGTTTTAGATTTATTTAAACTATCTCTGAGCCGACATCCTTTATCCAAGAGGTCATCAAACTTTATCTTGTAAACTTCATCCCAGAATTAATTTACAGACGAGGGACATGCTGTACCAACCATGTGTACTTGATCTAGTGATCTCAAGCATTGCACGTCCACACTAATAGGTCCTCAGAAAACTTAGCCCTTTGTCTCCAGGCAGAGAAAAGCACAGGCTCTGTGGGGTAGAGGAAGAAGCCCTCAGAGGTCCATGAAAGAGATGCCTGGTGCCAGACTGGAGAGGTCTGAGGAGATGGTTGTGTCCATAGGTGTCCAGAGAGGAGGAAGTTCCACTGGGAAGTGAAACGTGAAACCCAAACCTCTGGTCGCCACTTTGAACCACTGGGCATCACACTTTGGCCTGGAAAAGATGCTGCAATTGCTTGCATTCCAGTTATCAGACAGCTTCAAGAATGATATGTGGTTTTGTTTATAAGGAAAAATGCCAAGCCCCTGAGAAAATTCCCAGAACAATGATTGTAACTCATGACAAGACAGAGCATGAGAAATTTTTCTGGCGCCTTGGCCTAGATATTGCTGTAGAAACTTATGGGATTTTCTTTTTCCTCCTCTGAGGAAGTTATGCTTTTTCACCAGTAATGGTGATTTCAGAGTGGAACTTCATGGCTCTTTGGGGGGCATTCAAAGGAATCCTAACCTGAGATCAGTGTTCTAAAGAACCTCTTCTGCTCTATTTCTGGGCTGTAAATCATCATCTCCCATCCAAAGTAGGGCTGATTTTGCAGTGTGTTATCATACTGATACTGAATTTTAACTAGGGGGGGTGTGGTGATGTGATCCTGATTTAATAAAATTTAAAAATTTCCCAAGTCCTACTAACACCCACAGCAATATGACAACAGCAAATTTTGTTATTGTGGAACACCACCCAGGAACATATTCCAAACTTTAATCCATTCTGAAAATTGCTGGCCATTATCTCTTCAAATATTGACTTCACCTTTTTCTCTGACTTTAATTAAATTAATGTTGATCTTTTAACTCCATCTTACTTCTCCTAATCTCCCATGTTTTCCATTTTTAAAAAGTGTTTAATTCTGGTTAATTTCTACTGACTTACCTTTTAGTTCTCAAATTCTTTCTGCAGCTTTTTCTAACTTTTTGTTAAAAGATCTGAGTTTAGAGGAGGATTGTATGAAGACAATGAATTAGGAAGTACCAGGAATCTATAGTACTGGCAGAATAATGTACAGTTTTGGAACTCTGGAATCTGCTGAAAGTTTACAACTTCCAGAGGAAGACTTGGATGGTAAATCATGGTTAATTTTGGTCGATTTCAGCTCTTAGCACAGTGGCTGATTACCCATCGCCCATCCCCAACCACGTGGCAGGCAAAATGTCTATGTTCCTGGAACAGCTTGCACACTGCTTGGAAGAGCCAGAGAGGGCAAAAAAGACTCTGTTTTCCTGCCCTCCAGGATCTGTACTTTCTGTTCTGCTTTTAATTACAGAGATGTAGTCAAAGGCAGGCAGCCATGTTTTTTGCACCTCTTTTCATTGTTGGGATCTCTTTCCCCTCTGGCTGAAGTGACTTCCAGAAGATTTAGAAGGCTACAACTTATTTTTTCCTCCAGTTTATTTTTTGCTTTCCCCCCTTTTGGGAGCCAGACATTAAAGACTAGGGCACTCAGAAACAACTGCATTTATAGAAAAAATTTGGAAGTGACCAGGCATGCCTTAGGGAGAGGTTCAGAAAAGATCAGAGGAGACCTTAGTGTACAATTCGCAGCAACAGCATAGGATAACTAAAAAAAATAAATGAACAAAAAAATAACAAATATTAGTAAATGCCAGGGAAATGAGAGAACTCTCCTTTTCAGAGTTCCCACATAATTAGATTCAAATGTCTATTGTTCAACAAAAAAATTACAAGGCATACAAAGAAACAAGAAAGTATGACCCATTCAAAGGAAAAAAATAGTTTAATACAATCTGTCCCTGAGAAAGACTTAATGGAAAAATGTTTTGTATACATATAATGGAACATTATCCAGCATTAAAAAAAGAAGGAAATGTGCAATTGTGTGAAAACATGGGTGAACCTTGAGGACACTATGCTAAGTGAAATATGTCAATTACAGAAGGACAAATACTATATGATTCCACTTATATAAGACAGAGCAGTTAATTTTTATTTTTTGTTTTTGGTTGCACCTGCGGCATATGGAAGTTTCTGGTGCCAGGGATCAAATCCGAGCCACAGCTGTGACCTACACAACAGCTGCAGCAATGCTGGATCCTTAACCCACTGTGCCACAGCAGGAATTCCTAGACAGTTAAATTAATAGAGTCAGAAAACAGAAAAGTGGTTGTCAGGAGCTGGGGAAAAGGGAGAATGGGTAGTTGCTGTTTAATAGGTACAGAGTTTCAGTTTTAACAGATGAAAAGAGTTACTGGTATAGATGCTGGTGATGGCTGAACAAGAATGTGAATCTATTCAAACCACTGTACACTTCAAAACAGTTAAGATGATAAAGCTTATGCTGTGTATATCATACATTTTTTTAAAGGAAAAAAACATTGCTATAATGTGGGTGAAACTTGAAGACATTATGATAGGTTATTTTTATGTGTGTGAGAACTGAATAATGCTGTTTATCACAGTGTAGGAGCTCAACATTTTTTCATTTTCCCTTTATTTCACCAAAATTAAAGCACCAAATTCCTTCTATTGTGTAATAGTCCGTGCTCTTTTAAACATATGGTACAGCAACAATAAAAAACATAAATTATTCATAACCCTATAAATCATATAAAAAAGTGAAAACCGGAAGTATGGATGAATGAAAGTTAGGGCCATTGAAAATGGCCACCAATAACATATGCTAAGTTATTTAGGCCATACACAAAAGGAAAATAAATACTATATGGTTTCATTATAGGAGGTACCTAGAGTAGTCAAATCCACAGAGACACAAAGAAGAATGTTGGTTGCCAAAGACTGGGGAAAGGGAATACAGAGTTAGAAAATAAAGCGTACAGAGTTTCCATTTGTGAAGATGGAAAGGTCCTGGCAAAACATGGTGATATGAGTATACTTAATGCCACTGAATTATACACTTAAAAATGATAAATGGTAAATTTCATGTTATGTTACATTTTATCACAATAAAAAAAGCAAGAAAAAAAAACTGAGTTTGAATTTTGATTTTTCTTTCTTTGTTGCTGGCTGCACCTGAGGGATCAAACCTGTACTACAACAGTGACAATACCAGAACCTTAACCACTATGCCACCAGGGAACACACTGATTATTCTTTTTTTTTTCCTTAATGTATTTTATTTCAATTATAGGTGTACATAAATCATCACAAGTCAATTTTATAGATTTTGTATCCCAAACCCACACTGATTATTATTTTAAAAGTTATTCCTAGAAGTTCTATGTGGTACTATTTCAAATTTTCTGTCTTTTTTTTTAAGTTTCCATATTTCTGCAGATATTTTTAAGCTTTAAATATCTTTCAACATTATAGGTATGGTTATTTCGGTTTTGTTGTTTTTTTGAGTATTAAATGGGCATGGATGTGATTTTTTTATATTTACAATTTTTTCATGAGATTACCTTTATTCTTCTGTTATTTGCTTCCTTTCATTTAACTGTGATTTGAAAGCACTTAATAAAAATAAGTATATTACAGATTGTCATTAGTCAAAACAAAAAGATACTGGTTGGCAAGATGGAAGAGAAAGAAAACATAGCTTGAAGAGAACATCACGTAATTAATGTATTAGGTTTTGTTGCCAAAAACATTACACTGAGTCAAAGAAGCCTTACTGAGGAGTTCCCTTGTGGTGCAGCAGGTTAAGGTTCCAACATTGTCACTGCAGCGGCTGAGATTACAGCAGCAGCTTGGATTTAAAAAAAATATTATTGCAGTTGATTTACAATGTTCTGTCAATTTCTACTGTACAGCAAAGTAACCCATTTATACATATATAGACACTCTTTTTCTCATATTATCCTCCATCATGTCCCAACACAAGTGACTGGATATAGTTCCCTGTGCGATACAGCAGGATCTCATTGCTTATCCACTCCAAATGCAATAGTTTGCATCTAATAACCCCAAACTCCCAGTCCCTACCACTTCCTCACCCTCCCCCTTGGCAACCATAATCTGTTCTCCACAACCATGAGTTTCTTTCTTTTCTGTAGATAGGTTCATTCGTACCATATATTAGATTTGAGATACATGATATCATATGCTATTTGTCTTTCCCTTTTTGACTTATGTTACTTAGTGTGAGCATCTCTAGTTCCATCCATGTTGCTGCAAATGGCATTATTTTGTTCTTTTTCATGGCTGAATAGTATTCCATTGTGTATACGTACCATGTTTTCTTATTCCATTCATCTGTCAATGGACATTTAGGTTATTTCCATGTCTTTACTATTGAGAATAGTGCTGCTATGAACATAGGGGTGCATGTGTCTTTTTCAGTGAAAGTTTTGCCTGGATATATGCTAGGAGTGGTATTGCTGGATCATATGGTAATTCTATATTTAGTTTTCTGAGGTACCTCCTTACTGTTTTCCATAGTGGTTATACAAATTTACATTTCCACCAACAGTGAAGGAGGGTACTCTTTTGTCTACACCCTCTCCAGCATTTGTTATTTGTTGACTTGTTGATGGCCATTCTGACTGGTGCATGGTGATAGCTCACTGCAGTTTTGATTTGCATTTCTCTAATAATTAGTGATGTTGAGCATTTTTTCATGTGCCTGTTGGCCACCTGTATGCCTTCAGTGGAGAAATGTCTATTCAGGTCTTCTGTGCATTTTTTAAAATTGTGTTGCTAGTTTTTTGCTGTTGAGTTGTATAAGTTGTTTATATATTTTGGTGATTAAGCCCTTGTCGGTTGCATCATTGGAAACTATTTTCTCCCATTCCGTAGGTTGTCTTTTCAGTTTTTTTTTTTTAACGGTTTCCTTTGCTGTTCAAAACTTGTGAGTTTGATTAGGTCCCATTGGTTTATTTTTGTTTTTATTTCTATTGCTTTGGGAGACTGACCTAAGAAAACATTTGTACAGTAGGTGTCAGAGAATGTTCTCTTCTAGGAGTTCTATATGTCATGTCTTATGTTTAAGTCTTTAAGCCATTTTGAGTTTGTGTTTGTGCATGGTGTGAGGGTGTGTTCTAGTTTCACTGATTTACATGCAGTTGTCCAGTTTTCCCAGCACCACTTGCTGAAGAGGCTGTCTTTTTCCCATTTTACATTCCTGCCTCCTTTATCAAAGATTAATTGACCATAGGTGTCTGGGTCTATTTCTGGCTTCTCTATTCTGTTCCATTGGTTTGTATGTTTATTGGTTTGTATGTTTATTAATCAAGACCACACTGTCTTGATTAATATAGCTTTGTAATATTGTCTGAAGCTTGGGAGAGTTATGTTTCCTGCTTGGTTTTTGTTCCTCAGGATTGCTTTGGTAATTCTGGGTCTTTTATTGTTCCATATACATTTTTGGATTGTTTGTTCTAGTTCTGTGAAAAATGTCATGGATAATTTATTTGATAAGGATTGCATTGAATCTGTAGATTGCTTTGCGTAATATGGCCACTTTAACAGTATTAATTCTTCCAAAATGTGAGCATGGAATATCTTTCCATTTCTTTGAATACTCTTTAATTTCCTAGATTAATGTTTTATAGTTCTCAGCATGTAAGTCTTTCACCTCCTTAGGTTTATTTCTAAGTATTTAATTTTTTGGTGTGTGATTTTAAAAGGTGTTGTATTTTTATATTCCTTTTCTAATATTCCATTGTTAGTATACAGAGATGCAACCAATTTCTGGATGTTAATCTTGTATCCTGCTACTTTGCTGAATCCATTGATCAATTTGACTACTTTTTGTGTGCAGTCCTTAGGGTTTTCTACAAGTGGTATCATGTCAGCTGCACAGAGTGACAATTTTACCTCTTCTCTTCCAGTGTAGATACGTTTTATTTCTTTTGTCTGATTGCTGTGGCTAGGACTTCCAATACTATGTTGAATAAAAGCGGTGAGAGTGGGCATCCTTGTCTTGTTCCAGATTTTAGTGGGAAGGATTTCAGCTTTTCTTTGCTGAGTATTATATTGGCTGTGGGTTTGTCATAAATGGCTTTTATTATGTTAAAATAATATTATGTTCCCTCTATACCCACTTTGGTAACAGTTTTTATCATGAATGGATGTTGGATTTTGTCAATGCTTTTTCTGCATCTATTGAGATGATCATATGGTTTCTGACTTTTTTAATGTGGTGTATGACATTGATTGATGTGCATATGCCGAACCATCCTTGTGAACTTGGGATGAATGCCACTTGGTGATGGTGTATGATCTTTTTTGTATGTTGTTGGATTCAGTTGTCTAGAATTTTGTTGAGAATTTTCACATCTATATTCATCAAAGATATTGGCCTGTAATTTTCTTTTTGGTTGTATGTTTGTCTGGTTTTGGTGTTAGGGTGATGGTGTCTTCATAGAATGTCTTTGGGAGTGTCCCTTCTTCTTCAATCTGTAGGAAAAGTTTAAGAAAGATGGGTAGAAGTTCTTTGTATGTTTGGTGGAATTTTCCTGTGAAGCCATCTGGTTCTGGACTTTTGTGCATAGGAGTTTTTTTTTTTTTATTGCATATTCAATTTCACTTCTAGTGATTGGTCCGTTCAGTTGACCTATTTCTTCTTGATTCAGTTTTGGCAGGCTGTATGTCTCCATGAAGTTGTCCATTTCTTCTAGGTTTTCAAATTTGTTAGTGTATAATTGTTCATAGTATTCTTTTATGCTGTTTTTTTTGGGGGGGTTGGTATTTCTGCAGTATCTGTTGAGATTTCTCCTTTTTCATTTCTTATTTTGTTTATTTGAGTTCTTTCAGCCCTCTTCTTGGTGAGTCTGGCCAGAGGCTGTCAGTTTTGTTTACCATTTCAAAGAACCAGCTCTCAGTTTTACTGATCTTTTTCTATTGTTTTTTGAATCTCTATTTTATTATTTCCTGTCTGATCTTTATAATTTCCTTCCTTCTGCTGGCTCTAGGTTTTTTTTTTTTGGTTGTTTTCTTTTGTTTTTCTAATTCTTTTAGGTGGTAGGTTAAGTTGTTGATTTGAGATTTTTCTTCTTTCCTGAGGAAGGCCTGTCTTGCTACTTCCCTCTAGAAACCACTTCTGTGGCATCCCATAGACTCTGAATGGTTGTGTTTTCATTATCATTTGTCTTGACATATTTTTTAATTTCCCTTTTAATTTCCTTGTTGATCCATTGGCTTTTTAGTAGCACTTTGTTTAGTCTCCATGTAGTCATTTTTTTTTCTCTCTTCCCTGCCTCCCGTGGTTGATTTCTAGTTTCATGCCATTGTGGTCATAGAAGATACATAAAATAATTTCTATAATCTTAAATTTGTTGAGGTTAGTTTTATGCTCCAGTATATGGTCAGTCCTTGAGAATGTCCCATGTGCACTTGAAAATAATGCATATTTTGATTTTTTTTTTTTTTGGATGTAGTATCCTGAAAATATCAATTAAGTCTAAGTTTTCTATTGTGTCATTTAGAAACTCTCTTGCCTTTTGAATTTCTGTCTGGAGGATATGCCCATTGATATGAGTGGGGTGTTAAATTCTCCTTTTATTATTGCATTCCCATCAGTTTCTACTTTTGTGTCTGTTAGTGTGGGTTTTCTTTTTTTTTTCTTTTTCTTTTTTTTTTTGGTATGTATTTGGGTGCTCCTATATTGGGGCATTGGGGCATGAATATTGACAAGTGTAATATCATCTTCTTGAATGGATCCTTTTATCATTAAATAATGTCCTTCCTTGACTTTCTTTATGGCCTTCATTTTAAAGTCTATTTTTGTCTGATATGAATACTGCAGCTCCTGCTTTTCTGTCCTTTCCATTCACATGAAATAACTTTTTCCATCTCCTCACTTTCAATATATATGTGTCCTTTGTCTTAAGGTGAGGCTCTTGTAGGCAGTATATTGTAGGCTCTAGTTTTTTTAATCCATTCTGCCACTCTATGTTTTTTGCTTGAATCATACAGTCCATTCACATTTAAGGTAATTATTGATAAATATGTATTTATTGCCATTTTGAACCTTGTTTTCTAGTTGATTCTATGTTTCTCCTTTGTTACTTTTTTTTTTAGATTGGATGACTTCCTTTTATTTTATGCTTGTATACTCTTTTTTTAGCTTTTGTGGATGTATTGTTTTGTTTTGATTTGCTGTTGCCCAGTTTTTCAGGTATGTTAATCCATTCCTATATCTGCTTGCTTCAGCCTGATTGTCACATAGGCTCAAACACATTCTTAAAAAAAGAGCAGATGTACTTACTTTCCTTCCCCACATTTTATGATTTTAATATCCTTTTTTAGCATCTTCATGTTGATCCTTTTGTTGTTCCTTGTGTTTATTGTCCCTTTTACAATAGGGTTCTTTCTTTCTTTTTTCCTTTTAGATCTGTACACTGGCTAATTTAAGTGATTACTTTCCAGTTGTTATTTCCTCCTTCCTATTTCTTCTTTTTTTTTTTTTGAGGAGCCCTTTCAGCATTTCTTTTAGAATGTGTTTAGTATTGCTCTACTCTTTTTGTTTTTGTTTGTTGGAGCAATTCTTTATTTCTCCTTGTATTTTAAATGATATTCTTGCTGGGTAGAGTATTCTAGGAGGCAAATATTTCCCTTTTAGGACTTCGAATATATGTCACCATTCTCTTCTGGCCTGTAGTGTTTCTGTAGAGAAATCAGCTGATAGCCTTATGGGGGTTCCCTTATAATTAATTCTTTGTTTTTCTTTTGATGCCTTTAGAATCCTCTTTTTAATTTTGCCATTTTTATTATAATATGTCTTGGTATGGGCCTGTTTGAGTTCAATTGTTTGGGGTCCTCTGTGATTCCTGTATCTTCATATCAGTTTCCTTTAAATTTGGAAAGTTTTCAGCCATACTGTCTTCAAATGTATTTTCACCCCCCTTTTCTTTTTCTTCTCCTTCTGGAATCCCTATTATGCATAGATTGGCCTGCTTTATATTATCCCATGGATCTCTTATATTGCTTTCATGGTTTTTTTTCATTTTCTGTCTGCTATCCCGATTAGGTGATTTCCATTTTTCAAGTCACTAACTAATTCCTCTGCATCATTCATTCTGCTCTTCAGTGCCTTTAACTCAGCTTGCATCTCTGCAAGTGAATTTTCTAATTTTTCTTTATAAATAGAAAATTCTAGTTCCTTCCTGAAGTAATCTGCATCACTCTTCATATTCACTCTTAATTCCTTCATATTTGCTCTTAATTCCCTCAGTATTTTCACTATGGCCTTTTAGACTGCAGGTATCTGTTTCATTGTTTGCTCCTTTTGGTGGATTCTGTTCTTTTCACTGGGAGTGGTTCCTGAACTTCTTCATTTTGCTTACATTTTTCTTACTGTGAGTTTAGGGAAAACAACTACTGTAGTCATGGAGGGCTATTTATGTATGAGGGTGCCCCTGGGTATTTCGTGAGGGCTTACTATTTATTTTTGGAGTGAGGGCTGCTTTTTGTTTGGATGCTTGCTGTCTGTTTCCTCAGTGTGTGCAGGCTATTATCCCCTTGATAGGGTGTTGTGTGTGCTTCCAGGGGAATGGAGGCAATGGGCAGGGCTAGTAGCCAATGCGTGGCTGTTGGACCCTTGAGAGTGGCAAGGACCTATGGGAAGGTGATGCATGCTGCTCCTAGTTGCAGGCCCTTGGGAAGTGGCAGTGACCCTCAGGAAGCTGTAGGTAGTGCCCAGAGTGTTTGGTAGTGGCAGCAGCAGGGTGTGTGCATTCCCAGGTGAGTGAGAGCAACGACAGGTGGTGCTCGATTGAAGTGCCCTCCTCTGTGCTGACCTCTGAGGTGACTGGGGCCCAGGTGGTGCCTATTCATAGATCCCTAGTGGTGGTGGGCCATGCCCACCTTTGGAATCTGAGATGACTGTGGTGGTTTGCCCCCAGTGCTTGTAGACCATGCAAAAGGCACCCTGTCACACTTATCCCATGCAGGAGGTGCCACCACCCATAGCCAACACAAGAGGGTCCCATCACCCATAGCCTGCTCAAGAGGCATCTTACCACCTGTAATCCCGCCCTCTAAGAGTCCGTACATTCTCCAATAAAGATATTCCTATGGGCAGTCTGCCCCTCCTCCATTTGCCCTCCCCAACAATGGTGCCTTGTTTCTCCTGTGGCTCCAGACTTGCTAGTTTCTCTCAGCTGCAGCACTCTGCTTTCCAGCCCTTGGCACACCACTCCCTAGCTCCTCAGCCTGTCACCACACAGCCAGCCCTAGTTAACTCCCTAAAACTGACCTCCAGATCCTGAGCCTCAGAGCCCAGCCCTCTTCTGAGCATTTCAGGCTGTGGCATCCTAGGAGGTGATACCAATGGTCCGTGTGGTGCTCTTTCTGCTTTGCCCTCCTCAGTCCAGCTGCTCTGATTTTCTCCGAGGCTTTGAGGTCCCACTGCCTTGGCTGATCTCCATATCAGTCAGGTGGCTTCCCAAGGGTGTGGGTTCCTTTCCTCTTTCACAGTAACTTTCAGGTACTGCTAGTCCCATCCTGATTCCTTTCTCTCTATCTCTCTCTTTTTTCCTTTTGTTCCACCCAGTTATGTGGAGAGTTTCTTGCCGTTTTTGGAGGTTTAAGTTCTTCTTCCAGCTTGCCGTTTTTGGAGGTTTAAGTTCTTCTTCCAGCTTTTAGTAGATGTTCCATGTGAATCATTCTACATGTAAATAGGTTGTGTGTGTGTGTGTGTGTGTGCGCTTGTGGGAGGAGGTGACCCCCACATCTTACTCCTCTGCCATCTTGATTCTACCTCAAATATGTCTATACTATAATCAATATCTTATGTTTCTAATGCCTGACTTTTTTGTAGGTCTGTTTGTTATCCACTTTTTCTGTTGGACCTCATCTTAGTGGCTTTTCCTTATGTGCTTGGTTATTTTCTAGTATATGCTGCTCATTTTCTTTGAAAAAGTATTTGTGGGATAAAATGTTTTCTTTAAGGATTTGCATTCAGTTCTGCAAGTTGTCTGGGATCTCTACTAGCTAAAGGCCACTTTAAACTGAACTCACATTTGAGATAAATTTGGGACCATCTCAGAAATGTGATCTTTGGATACAAAGCTCCATAAAGGTCTACTTACGATTGCAGTTCTTTAGAGGATTTCCTCCCTCACTCTGCTCAGTGTCTCAGCAACTCCCATTTAGTTCCTTGATTCATCTTTATTCTGAGGGTATAGCTTTTCAAACTCATAGGATACTGTGGGAGAGTCTCCTATTACACTTCTGAGTTTTGTCCCTTCACCATTGAGACCAAAGTTCAGGTTTTCTTGGATCAGCGAATGCCCTTGGAGCAAAAGCAGCTCCAGTGTTGCTCTTACTGCTGAGGGGATCCCTCTTTCCCTTAGATTTTTGTCCTGTTATTTCCTTACTATTAGATTGAGACAATGGAATTATGATTAATTGGCCATTTTGGACTGTCAAAAGGCAAATCTAATAAATCTAATATTTAGCCAGGCGTTGGATATTTATTCTATTTTAGCCAGCATTTTAAATTGTTTTCAGCGGGAGGGCTGGCTCAAATAATCTAGTCTGCCAAATTCCCAGAGATGGAGTCTATCTTTCCAGCTGCCCTTGATGGTTGTGGGAAGACTTCCCTTTCCAAAGCCGGCTCATCCATGCGTAACCTCTGGGAACTTTCTCCTACAGATTACCTCCTTATCTTGAGTGATCACAATTTCTCTTTCAGCTAATTCCTCTTCTTCTGCTTTTCCTTTTTTTTAAAAAAACTTTTATGTTTCCCTCTTCATTGGAAAACTTTTTCAGCACGTGGTAATGACCTTCTCTGTCTGAAAATTTACCTTCTATCTGCTGTACGGAGTAAAATGAGAAAAAGAAAGGTGATGAAGAAAGCAGAAATAAATGAATAGGTAACACAGTTGAGAGGCAAAGCCTAATGTGAATGGAAGTCCAGGGTTGCAGCCTTGTTGTTAGCTAACAACAGCTGGTTCCTTTTGGAGCAGGAAGACAGAGAGCTACAGGAAAAAGAGCTCAAAAAAAAAAAAAAAGAAACGAAATTGAGAGATTAGTGGATGTGTTTAAATGTTTTGAAAGGAGATTATCAGAAGTGATATTAGTGAATAACTAAGCAAAACAAAATAATGACAATATACATATACATACAGCTTAAACAGGCAAACAAAAAACTACAGCCATTATTGACTCTGGGAAAAAGAAAAGCTATAAGTAAAGAAAAGATAGTCACAGTCATTATGAGCATGTCTCGTCTATAGATAATATTTACAAAGTCCTGACTTTGTGAATATGGAAATCGGTTTATTGTGACAAAACTATATTAGGAGAATGGGGAATGCATGAGGGTGAGGGGCAGTGTAGAGTTAAATTCTTATTTTCCATCTTGGGAAGTGAGTAGTACTTATATAAAGCTAAAAAACAAAAAGATACTAGTATAAGCATGTCATTTAGAAATACGGCATTGTGAAAATGTTAGAAAAAATAGCTAAAAGAGATACAAGTGGCTGCACCTGAGGATTCAGAAACAATAGCAAGTGTGGCAAGAAATTGCTGTTTTTTAATTATGTCTTCTAGCATTATATAATTTTTAACTATAGGCTTTTATTACTAAGATTAAAAGTTAATTAAAATATAAGTATTAAAAATAAAAATGAAATTATCTTTATGTGCAACTGTGATTGGCTATCTAGGAAAAACTAGAGACTAATTAAAAAATTAGCATTGATGAGAAAATTTAATGAGCTTGCTAGATACAAGGTAAACATAAAAATCAATATCCTTTCTCTCTATTAACGAAATTGACTTAGAAATGAAAATGGAAAGATCCTACTCATGTTAGTGATAAAAAGTCAACAATATTCATAGAAATAAATCTAGCAAAAAGGATGTTTCACTCATTGAAGAAAATTATATAACTTTATTAAAGAAAGTAAAACGATGTCGAGAGATGTATCATGTTCCTAGATATAAACACAACAGTGTATGAAAACAAAAGTAAAATGCGATTTTAAATGGAATTCCAATGCCGTATCTTGGAGATTAAACAAATATTTTAAAGATAATCTGAAAGAATAAAGTCTGAGAATACCCCAGAACATTTTATAAAAGAATGGTGGTGGGGGAGAAGTTTGTGTCCCCAGATTTTTACTACTCACTTTTAAACTGCTTTAATGCTTGGCATAAAAATGATCACATAAATCAGAAACAAATGAAATAAAATAGAGTCTACAAATACTAACATTTTTATTATCTTTGGATTGTTTCACTTATTGTAGACATGTGTTACTTCATAATTTAAAAAATTTAATAAAGGTAATTAAATAACAATCCAGTGACTATTTCTATTAATATATGTTTCTAATATCTTTTTAAAAAAACAATTGTATTTTTGTCAGATTGCTTTGTTTTTTTTCAGCACATTTTTCTTCTTTTTAAAATTCCAGGGGTCATTGTCAAGTATCCAGTAACACAGAAATATATTGAGAAAAATGTGTAAGTCCCTCCTTAAGACCTTGCTCCAGCTCCTTCCCCAGAGGAATTTTATTTCTTTAATATTTATTTATTTGTTCATTTATTTATTTTTATGAAAGTATAGTTGATATACAATGTTGTGTTGATTTCTGCTGTAGAGCAAACTGACCCAGTCATACAATATACATTCCCTTTCTTCTGTTATCTTCCATCATGGTCTGTCCCAGGCGACTGGATATAGTTCCCTGTGCTATAGAGTAAGAGTCCGTTGCTTATCCATTCAAAATATAATAGTTTGCATCTACTAACCCCATACTCCTAGTCCATACCACTCCTATCCTGCTCTCCCTCCCCAGAGGAATTTTAGAGAGTACCCTCTAAATTTTAGAGAGTTGGTTAATAAGATCTCTTTGCTGGGTTTCAGATGGCACAGTCAGCTCCACTACCATGCAAAGACCCCTGTATATGTACTTTAAGTATTTGTCCTTGAAAAACTAAAATGGAATAGTTCTGTACTTCTTGCTCTTCAATTTTTTAAATATAATTTTTTAAAACATCAAATTTGACAGAAGAATAGATTATTAAAAGTAAAAATTCTTCATTGCAGATCCAGTCTCTTACCTTGATTCCAATCTCATTTTTCTTGCCGGAATAATACTTTGGCGAGGACCATTCTAATCCTTTGTTTTAAAATACATTTTTTTGGCTCCTGCACCAAAGAGTCATAGTAAATGTACTGTTTTGAGGCTTCGTTTTTCACATTTAAGAATAGATTTTTGGGGTGTTAGGGATCTTGAATTGTTTCTGAAACAGTGTGAGTTCAATCCCCAGCCCAGTGGCCTGGCACAGTGCATTAGGGCTCTGGTGTTGCTACAGGTGCAGCTCAGTTTTGATCCCTGGCCCAGGAAATTCCATAAGCTGCAGGCATGGCTGTAAAAGAGGGGGGAAAAAAAGAACAGTTTTTTGGTCTCTTTCCACTTCTTACATCTAGAACCACCTCCTTTTTGAGAAAGGCTGCGTGATATTTCATAGTAGGAAATTGTTCATCATTTATTTTGTAAGTCCCATCCTGACAGATGTTTAAATTTTTACAATTTTAGTTATTACTAGTGATGCTGCAGAGAATGCTCCTGAAGGCGTGGCCTTGTGCGCAGCATAAGGATTTAGGTCAACCATATTTACTTTCTTTTTTCTTTCTTTTTCTTTTCTTTCTTTTTTTAAGGCCACACCTGTGACATATGGAAGTTCCCTGGCTAGGAGTGGAATCGGAGATGCAGCTGCCAGCCTATGCCACAGCCACAGCAGCACCAGATCCTTAACCCACTGAGTAGGGCCAGGGATTGAACCTATATCCTCATGATACTAGTCAGGTTTGTAACCTGCTGAGCAACAATAGGAACTCCTTTTGCTGTCTTTGTTTTTTTTTTTTTCAGTGCAGCCATATTCTTAACAGTGAGATTGTCGGCCCAGAGGGTGGACTTTAACGGGCCCCATTTTGTGCCCTTCACAACACAGTCCTTTTGGCTGCACTCATAGCATATAGAAGTTCTAGGGTCAGGGATCACACCACGGCAGTGGCCCAAGCCACAGCAGTGACAACTCGAGATCCTTAACCCACCGAGCCACCAGGAAACTCTGCAAAAGAACTCAAACTATGAAGTATTTGTGAATATCACTAATCTTATTATTGTTGAAATTGGTTACAAAGGCTTTGGCCAGTGCTATTCATCAGACAAAGCTATGACATGCTGTCATGATAAATTAATCCCATAATAAACACGTTTATTTCTTGTTCACAAGAAAGTCTGAGGAAGGCTGGTAGTAGTTCTTTCCAGCTAGTGATTCAGGGATCCAGGCGCTCTCCATTTTGTCTCAAGCCACTGGGGCCAGGGAAGAAGGGAACGGAGTACGCATTCTGCCTCTCATTGCTCATCCCAGGAAAAGACTGTATCACCTGTGCTCACAATCCATTGGCCCAAGCCAGTCGTATGGCCTGATGGCCTGACTAATAGCGAGGGAGGCTGGGAAATGTAGGTTAGCTCACGGACTGTAAGTAGATGGGTTATTGACAACTGTTTCCACTGCATCAGCACAGTTGTGGTAAGTAGAATGAAGTGTGCGGTCTGAGGCCTTCCCTGAGAAGTTTCAGCCACAGAGTTGAGGATTGGCCTTGCAGCTGCTGACAGCATGTGGGAAAATGTGCTGAACCCGGATCAACTCCCAGGCCCATGGTCTATTTCCTGGATTTCTTTGTTCTTTCTGACTTCAGGCTTCTACGCGTAAACACAGCCTTGCTCTCTCAACTCCTTGGCTTAGTCACCACTTCTAATTCCTCACGGGGCAATGGGTTGTTTCTCACCAGGCCTTGAACCCAGTGGAAAGGTAGGCTTGAGGAAGCCCAGCTTGAAGTTCTGGTGTGGCCTGGAGAGTAGAGGAACAAGTTGCAAGGTTAAACAGGGTATTTAGAAGAAAGGGGACCAGTTTCAGGACTCCTCTCTTTCAGCTGCAAGCAACAGAAACCCACTCAAGCTCAACCTTTCTCTCCTTTCAGAGTCGACCTTCAGCCTGTCAGGAGGCACTCTTGGTCTTCGGCAGGATAGATCCAGAACTGCCCTCAGCTCCCACCTTTGTTGGAGCATCATTGATTCACATCTGAATTATGTGATCTAGTCCCAAATAACAGCCAGAGTGATGGCTTTAGACTGCAAGTCAGATGCCGACATTCTTCTGCTCAAGCCTTCCAGGGCTGCCTTTCACCTCCCCTGCCTTCTTTCTCACAGCTCTGCCCGTCACACACGATGCTCCAGCCCCCTAGTTCTCTCACCTCCCAGGAGCACTCCAACCTGTTGTGGGGTTTTGCACCTGTTGTTCCTTCTGCCAGGAACACCTCCCCTCAGATATCCTAACAGTGTCTCCTTCACCTCCTAAAACTCCTCACATGTCACCTGCTGAGTGACACCTCACTTGAGCACCCTATTTAACATTGAAACATTGTCTTATTGCTCCTGGGTCCCCAGGCCTAGCAAAGCACCAGTGTATAATAGGCACACAATAAATATTTATTACATGCATGCATGAATGAATGAATAAATGACTTAGTATAAGGGTGAGATGGAGCCCAGAGGTGGGTACAGGGTCAAACCCCGCTGGACGAGCACGCAGGCCCTCCACCTTGGCCACCTGCACTTCCGCTGGCCAGCACATCAGGCCCAGGGCCATGGCTGCACCCTGCGGTCCTCGGTCCAGGGCCCGTCCGCAGTGTGATGGAAATTCTTCCCACCTTTTGTCTTCTTGGGAAACATCAGTGCCTTCGTCTCTGTGCATTAATATCCACGCTCCTTAAACTTGACAAGAGACCTAGGCGGATTCTGGACAGGTTTTAAACTCCCTTTATTCTGAGGAAGGGAGGGTATTTTTCCTCCCAGCAGATTTTTTTCCTGCAACTTGTCGCCAGTAAAGGTCCCATGATAGCACTGGAGTGAGGCCTCCGCACTTCTGGGAAATCTCAGGAAACACAGATGGCCATAGGCTTAGCTGTGTTCACCGATGGCGTATTGGGTTCCAGAGCTGTGTTGAGGTTTGTGCGTTCTCCCATCTCCCCACATCTCTGGGAGCCAGGCCTGGTGGCCTCCCTTTTCTAGATGCGGCCTAGGGCCAGCCTCAGAGAGGCTGAGGGGCTTGTCGTAGTCCTTCCACTGCTGGAAGAGGGGGCAGCCAAGGCCCCCACCTGGGCGCTCCCTTCACTCCATATGATAGGCCCTGGGCTGGAGCTGGAGAGACTCGGCAGTGAACTTTACCGGACCCCGCAGCCTGGAAGGCATCAGTACAGCAGGTCTCAGTGCAGGACCCAAGATCACCCACAACAAGGTGGCTGTGGTGGGTGCACCCTGTGAGATGGAGGATCCTTGCTACAAAGCCTGCCCCCCAAACACGGGGCCTGAACCGAGCCCCAGCAATCCTCATTCACTCTTATTTGTCTTGAACATTCTGGGAAGTCTCTGGCTCAACTGGTTTTTGGTAACAGGGTGAAAGAGGAGGGGAGAGTGGGCGCCTTCCTCTGCAGAGACAAGGTGAGCTGTGTGGATCACGGACTCCTGCGGTCTGCAGAGAGCCTGAAGTGATGGGGTGACCGGGGCTGAGCGGTTGGTGCAGCAGGCGGCAAGGGATCTTAGGAGAAGCCCCTTCTCGACCCCTCACCAGAGATGTGGTGGGCTTCCCGGCCTGCTTTGGAGGGGAGAAGAACCCCCTTCATTCAAAACTGATCTTGGAGTTCTCTTGTGGTGCAACAGATTAAGGATCTAGGGTTGTCTCTGCAGCAGCTCAGGTCGCTGCTGTGGCACAGGTTTGATCCCTGGCCCGGGAACTTCCACATGCCACGAGCTTGGCCAAAAAGACCCCCCAAACCAAATATGACTCCCTGAGGCCAGGCAGAGTCTGAAGGTGCATCACTCTTCCCTCCTTTGGGCTCTGGCACCCAGCCCGCTGGCAAGTCACCAAACACAGAGGAGCCCTCCGCCAACTTTAGACCCTGTAGACAGGCTCTTTTATGGCTTAGACTGTGTGTCCCCCCTGCCTCCACTGAAGCTGATATCCTAGCCACTTGCACCTTGCAATGTGACTTTATTTGGAAAGAGGATTGTGGCATATGTAATTAGTTAACATGTGATTATACCAGAGTGGGGCCTGGGGCAGGTGTAATACTCTAGGACTGGTATCTTGATAAAAAGGGGAAATTGGGACACCTACCCACACAGAGGGAGGATGCCATGTGAAGAAACTAAGGTGCTGTTTCTATAAGCCAAGGAATGCCGAAGACGGCCAGCACATCACAGGCTGGAACTGGTCCTCCCTCCTGTCTGCAGAAGGAACCAGCATTGCTGACAGCTTAGTCTGAGACTTCCAGCCTCCAGAACCAGGAGACAATATACTTCTGTGGCTTAAGCTCTGCAGCCTGTGGCACTTTAGAGTAGTCCTAGGAAACTCTTAATACAGGCTCTGTTTTGGGTGCTGTGAGTTAAATGTCTCCTTCTGGAGGCAGGAATAGAGATTTTGTTTTTCTTTTTATGGCCGCACCTATAGCATATGGAAGTTCCTGGGCTAGGGGTCGAATCAGAGCTGCAGCTGAGGCCTATGCCACAGCCACAGCAATGCTGGTTCTGAGCCACATCCTCCACCTACATGGCAGCTTTTGGCAATGCCAGATCCTTAACCCACTAAGCGAGGCCTGCAATTCAACCTGCATCCTCATGGATAGTAGTCAGGTTCTTAACCCACTGAGCCACAGAGATTTTTTTTTTTTTTTTTGATGCTCTGCTGAAAGGGTTAGACTGTGTCTCTCACCAAAGCTGCTGATGCTCCCTGAGCTCACACTCCATGCCAGGCCCCAAGCACAGTTACTCCTCTTTAATCAATGAGGAAACTGAGTCACAAGATCCCAAAGCTAGTGAGAGGCTGAGCCATGTTGGTCTGACTCAAAGACCCTTGTTTTCAAAACAGAGTAGCTGCCTCTGAATAAGCAAAACTCATCAAGCATTAACTCCAGAAGCACTGGCTGAGTCTGTTCGGCTCTTGCTAGGCCCTGGGGACACAGAAGAAGATGCACAAGCTTTTGCAGTCTGCCTTCTGGCAGTGGAAACAGACCCTAGTATAGTTACAGATTTAATCACACTCTCGGTGAGTTTAGGAAGAAGAAGCTTGTGGTGTCACAAGAATGTTGGCAAACGAGTCAGAGGAAGGTGTCTGGCATGAAGGGATATTTGAACTGAGCTCCAAAGGAGCTGAGGACTTAGATACAGAAGTTTGTGTAAGTGACTCAAGAAGCGGGGAAGGATGGCAAACGTGTTCCCCTGAAGCTGATGTGGCCGACCTGCAGGAAGCCGGAGGTGCAGCCTGAAACCTCACAGACGAGGTGAAGGGACCACAGCAGGAAGGCTCATTTTTATCCCAAGGGGGAAAGGGAGGGTTTCAGCAAAGAGATGGTTTGTGTTTGGAAAGATTTCTCTGCTTGCGTAGAAGGGGTGGAGTAGGGTGGCTGAGGTAGGACCTGCTTGGAGGTTCCTGTAAGAATCCAAGCAAGAGGGGACGGTGTCTGGATCGAGTGGCCTTGCTGGGGACCAAGAGAAATGGGTGGACAAAAAAAGATGCTCAACATTTTGTCATCACAGAAATGCACAGAACTCCCCCAGTGGGGGGAATTCCCACTGTGGCTCAGTGAGTTAACAACCCGGCATTGTCTCCATGAGGATGTGGGCTCGATCCCTAGCCTCACTCAGTGCGTTAAGGATCCAGTGTTGCCACAAGCTACCCCACAGGCCAAGGATGTGGCTCGGATCTGGCGTTGTTGTGGCTGTGGCATAGGCTCTGATTTGACCCCTGGCCTGGGAGCTTCCATATGCCGCAGGTGCAACTGTAAAAACAAACAAACAAGCAAACAAACTCTATTCCTGCCTCTGGAAGAGACGTTTGATTCACAGCAAAAAGGAAAAAAAAAAGAAAAAGACCACATTGAGGTATCACCTCACACCTGTCAGCGTGGCTGTTATCAAAATACCAAAAGAAAACAAATGTTGGTGAGGGTGTGGAGAAATTGGAAACCCCTGTGTGCTGTTGGATGGAATGCAAAATGAGGTAGTCTCTGTGGAAAGCAGTTTGGCGGTACCTCAAAAAAATAAAAATAGAGCTACCAGATGAGACAGCGATCCCACTTCTGGGTATTTACCCCCAAAGAATTAAAATCAGGATCTTGAGGAGGTGGTAGCATCCAGTGTTCATTGCAGGACTATTGACAACAGCCAAGATGTGGAAACAACCTCAGTATCCATGGATAAATGGATAAAGAAGATGCAGTGTGTACACATGATGGAGTGTGGTTGAGTCTCACGGAGAGAGCTTGCCTGCACTATGGGGCTACGTGGACGCACCTTGAGTACATTATGCCCAGAAAATAAGTTAGTCACAGAGGGACAAATAGTGTCTGATGCCATTTGTATGAAGTATCTAAAATTGCCAAACTCATAGAAGCAGAGAGGGGAAAGGTGGTTGCCAGAGGCTGGGGACAGCGGTTGGGTAGGGACGGATGGGCAAGGCGGAAGGAATCAGGGGCATAAAGCCTCAGATGCTCGAGATGAAGAAGTTCTGGGGATCCGCTGGACAACACCGTGCCGTGAGTTAACAATACATCTTGTGCACTTGAACATTTAAGAGGGGAGATCCAACGTCAGATGTGCTGTCACAATAGAAGAAAATTTAAGAAACCGTATTTGGGGGACTAACTATTGGCAAAGCTGCGGAGCTGAGGGAGGCAGGTGGATGGTTGGTACCATCTGTGGAGACGCGAGAAGACTGAGCACAGATGAGGTCTGAGAGGGAGGAATGAGACTTTGCATGTCGGCTGTAGAGTTTGAGGTCAAAGCCACGGGCAGCAGCTGCCAGGGTCACGGCTGAGGAGGTGTCCAGGGGAGGCTGGAGAGGCTGGGCCCGCAGAGGAGGCCAGGACAGAGCGGCCAGTGGAAGGACCACCAGGTGGGGTTGTTCCTGAGACCCTATCAGAAAGATAGAAGGGCGAAGGACAGAAAGGTGTGGACTGTGCCCAGATTCAGCTGGAAACTGATACGTACCAGAGCAAGTTTAGTGATTTGGGTCATTGGTGATGCGAGTAAGAACTACACTGAGGCAGAGGCAGGTTCCAGGTGCCAGTGGGCTGAGGAGTGGGGAGAGGGCAGCCGGAGCAGATGGTGTAGACACTGTTCACTTAGCTTCAGCTTTTCTCACCCGGACCAGTGGGCATTCAACAGCTACTCCACTAGCACTGACTGGCACCCCATTTTGCAGGTGCTGTGCTGGCTGAGGGGATCCCTAGTATTTCTTGCCCTTAGGGAGCTCCTGGACCAGTGGGGAAATCAGAGATGCAGACAAGCAGGGTGTTAGAAAGGGAGTGAGGATGGAGGGGGTGGGGAGCAGTTGTGTCTTCCTTGGAAGGTGTGGAAGGAACAGGAGGCCCTTTCCGTGGGGAGAAAGCAGCAGCAAGGGAGCTGCGTGAAGGGAGCCAGGGCCAGAAGAGGAACTTGGGTTTCCCTTCCTCCCTGAGAAGCTCCAGCCAAAGTTAGGTGGTTTAAGAAATTCAGGAAGCTTTACAGCTCTGCCTCTGCTTTCTTCCCCTGCCTCCATGCTTATTCATATTAAAAGCTTCAGTAAATCCTGAAAGAAAGAAAAGTATTTAAGTTTTTAGTCCAGCATCCCCCAAACTGGATAAAAACCCTCTTTTTAGGGCATGTTTGAGAAAGTCTGGGAGCAGGTTGTAGGGAGCCACTGCAGAGATCTGACCACTGTAGAAAGGTTCTTCCTATTGCTGTATGTAGGCAGAGGGAAGGGAGGAAGCTGAAGAATGGAGAGCTGGTCATGGCAACATTAACTGGGACTAGTCTTAAGCTCAAGTTGTATTTGGGCAGGTTTAGGGAAGTGATAGAGTCAAGGAGAATTTGGAAGAAAGAATCTATAGAACTAGATGGTCAGTTAAG
>PVHT020001749.1:2624799-2658830 GCA_004024745.2 Catagonus wagneri | reverse complement strand
GGTGGTGATGATGGTGGAGGTGATAGTGGTGGAGGTGGTGGTGGTGGAGGTGATGGTGGTGGAGGTGACGGTGGTGGAGGTGATGGTGGTGAAGGTAATTGGTGACAGTGGTGGAGGTGATGGTGGTGGTCAAGGTGGAGGTGATGACAGATGTGAATGTGGAGGTGGTGGTGATGGAGGCGGGGATGATGGTCATGATGGAAGTGGAGGTGACCATAATGGGGAGTTAGAAATTTCTGACCTAGTGTCTAGATGGATTTATCAAGATAGAGAGTATAAAAGGAGGGTTGGTTGGGGACCAGGATGGAATGTAGGAAAATAAAGTCAGCTCAGCTTGGACATTGTGAGTCTAAGGCATCTGCATCAGGCATAGGGTGTCCTGCTGCTGTGTCTGTGTGAGCTGGTGCTCAGGAGAGGGCTCCAGGCTGCAGGGAGAGATTTGGGTCAACATCCACAGAAGTAGATGCAACCACAGGAAAAGTAAACAGAAGTGAAGGTAAGACAGGTTGGTGCCTGACTCGAGTCATAATCTCCTAGATGAGCACTAGTGAGAAGGGGCAGTTATGTCCCTTGTGTGCTTACATCTACCAGAAAATTCCTGAGCATAAAATCCAGTGGTCCAGGGAAGGTCCTACTCTTACAGGGAGGAGAGCCAGTCCAGCTCCTTCTGGATCAGGATGGGCGGGCCACACCCTGCCCTGTTTGTCATGGACCTAAAGGATCAGAATCATGCTTTTGGCTGGGTTTCTCAGGCAGTCAGTGTCAGGAAAGTGTCCGTGTGCCATTTGGAAGTGACAGGCCCCAGTCTCATTCCCTTGGCTGGTCTCCGGGCTGGCAGATTAAGGGATCTGGGCTTGGCACAGGCATGAGCAGTGGCTCTGCAAATGGGTGTCTTGCTTGCACGCCAACGGGGCGCGTGTTCAGAGCACAGAGATTCCTCTCCTCCAAGCCCTTCAGGCTGCACTGACCTCAGCAGGCTGAGTGGTCTCTGCCATCTTGGTTTGCTCAACAAATGTCTTGGCAGCTTTAGTGGAGCTGAGTGCCAGAGATCCCAGTAGGGTGTCTGGCACCCATCTGGCCTCTTTAAATTTTTTTTATTTTAAAATTAAAATTTTTTTTTTTTTTTTTTTGCTTTTTAAGGCCACACTCACAGCTTATGGAGGTTCCTAGGCTAGAGGTCGAAACGGAGCTGTAGCTGCTGGCCTACATCACTGCCATAGCAACGCCAGATCTGAGCCACGTCTGCGACCTACACCATGGCTCACAACAACGCCGGACCCTTAACCCACTGAGTGAGGCCAGGGATCGAACCCACATTCTCATGGATACCAGTCAAGGTCGTTACTCCTGAGTCACAATGGGAATGCTAGTCTCTTTAAATTTTGATGTAGCGCCGCATCTCATCACAGCCCTGGATGCCAGTGTTGTGAAGGAAGCCTGGGGTGGGGTGAGGGTAGGGATTCTTTCCATGGGCTTGGGTTTGGCTTGTGAATCTGGGTTCCTCTACTTGGAGGTGTCATTGGAAACTAGTCCCCAAGCACAGACATAGTGTGATATTTCAATGAAATATTCGTTTGAATAGAGGCATTTTTTTTGAGGTTTTACTTGTGGCAGTCGAGGTCCATTTAAGCCTAAAGCAGTTAGTACTTGGTTCTAACCTGTGTGTAAATGTCCAGGGTTGGAGAGGGCCACAGGTCTTGAAAAATCCCTGGTAAGAAGCACCCTGAGGCCTGACTTAGCGATTAGGTTAGCCTGTGGTACTGGGGAAAGACCAGGGCTTCAAGTAGTATCGCTGTGGGAAGCCCGTATGTCCAGGCAGCTATCAGCTCCATGCAGGCTCTCCACTGTGGGAGGGGCCTTCCCGTATGACCTAGACCTGCA
The DNA here is from genome assembly GCA_004024745.2 of Catagonus wagneri. Classification (NCBI taxonomy): domain Eukaryota; kingdom Metazoa; phylum Chordata; class Mammalia; order Artiodactyla; family Tayassuidae; genus Catagonus; species Catagonus wagneri. The sequence continues at coordinate 2,656,949 of PVHT020001749.1, read as the reverse complement.
GACACGGAGGCACACTTGGCCCCTTTTTCTTCCTCCATGAAATGCATCTCACTCTGAGAGCTCTCATGTGTAGCTTTGGGGAAGGTTTGGGGAAAAGGGGAAGAGATGGTTGTCTGGTGTTGATGCAAAAAATAGAAATAAGTAGACCAGCCTCCTTCCCACTTGCTTTACTGTGCTACGACATGCCCTTCTAATCTTGCCAGTGTAGACGGGGTTTGGCCGGCTCCAGTTCTGTGCCTGCTATGGCTGGGGAGCAGGCAAGGGTCCTCAGATTGCACCCCCAGCAGACCCAAGAGTCCACAGCCAGCCAGCGGGAGGCTCTTCTCAGGCTCTGACCATGCCCCCCACCCGAGGGTCAGGTCCTAGGAAGCTCGGAAACATGCATGTTGGTTCTGAGGCCCAAGGAACCGGGTGGGTCCTAATCAAACCACATCTTGGTCATCTGAGGCCTCTGATGCCTATCTGGTCAGGCCCAGCCTTGCTCCCCAGGGGCACGTGGGAGGAGCAGGTGTGGGTATGATGGCCGTGGACTTTCTGGAATGGTCCCTCATTGGCAGTGGAAGCAGGGTGATCTTGTAGCTGAAAACAGGCTTTTGCTTAGTTCCTCCTGGAAGACTTTCCTGGCTCTGGCCTTTGTATAACGTTTTTTGGGGAAATAAAGACGAAAAATCCTCATACGTCTATTTCAGCTTAAATGGATTTCCAGCTGCTCCCCTCTGTGAGTGGCATTTCCCACTGCTGGCCTTGTACTCTCAGTGGATTCTTTGGCTGGCCAGACCATGGCATGGTCCTCTTGGGGTTCCCAGGCCCCTCCTGCCCAGGGGAGCCCCATGGCCTGGCTTCACTGTGGACAGGCCTGGGTTCCAACAGTGACTCAGCTGTGAGCCTGGGCAGGGAACCTCTCAGGCCTGTTGCTCCATCTCTAAGTTGGGGATAAGCATACTTATCTCGCGGTTTGATGTCCTAATTCATGAAATGCCAGCATCTGGGTAGAGCCCCAGCACGCTCCTGGGCACCTAGTGCCTGGCACGGAAGGGGCTGGGAGCTGTCAGTAGTCTCAATTCCCTCAAAGGGGTTATTCACGGTTTAGTAACAGCCTATCAAGAAGGACAATGGTCCTTCATTGTTCTTCCTCCCGTCACCTACAGCCGGGCCTATTCATAACACAGAGGATTCCACAGGACCGACTCACCCACCTCGCACCCTCCCAAGGAGACCTCATCACACGCTACCTGGCTACCTGCCTGCTCCTGGCCTGCACTCCCGTCTCACCTCAGCTGGCCTGGCCCAGGGGTGACTGTAAGTGCCCTCAGTCCAGGCATGGTATAGGACTTTGCCTGTATAGGGCCTGGTCGCTGTTTAGACCATGCATCAGCCCAAGCCACCAGGAGCAGCCAGGGGAGGACCAGCATGAACAAATGACTTCTGGGGAGTTTTCAGGCTTACTGACACGCCTGGACTGTCCGGTCAGCACAGCGGTCTGGGTGCAGGAAAAGGGGCTTAGGGCCAAGACCACCCCAGTTCCTGGGAGCGCGTGTGGCAATGTCTTGAGGGTACCATTCAGTTGTGGGGAGAAATGCCCCCAGCCAGGCTTCCCCATCCTGCATAGTGAGAAAGAACTGGGCACCCTGGTGGTCACAGAGAGGGGGGCTCTGGGAATAACCAGTTAGATGGTGTGGCAGCAATTTCCAGTGGGAGATCATATCTGGGGGTCCCCCCTAACACCTTCTCACCTTTCCTCTGTCCCCTCCAGCTTTGAGGCTTCAGCTCAGGGACCCTGGACAATTTTCCTCCTCCCTCCACAAGAGTGTCTGGGAAAAGGCTGCAAGGAAAGCTCATATTCAGGGGAGAATAAGCATTATTATTCCCTTTTATGGCCGCACCCAGGGGCATATGGAAGTTCCCAGGACAGGGATTGAATCCAAGCCATAGCTGTGACCTACACTGCAGCTGCAGCAATGCCTGATCCTTTAACCCATTGTGCCTGGCTGAGGATTGAACCTGTGCCTCTGTAGCAACAAGCTGCTGCAGTCGGATTGTTAACCTGCTGCCCCACAGTGGGACCTCAAGAATAAGCATTTTTAAGCCTTGCCTTTTCTGGGCAGCACTTGGCTTCCCTCTCTGCAAAAAGTGAAGTTTTTGCTCCCAGGAGAGGGGATCCCTTCCCCCCTTTCCCCCAGGGTCACCCTCGTGCTCCCCTGAGCCCTCAGCTGGCTGGTCACTGCAGTCAGTCTCCACTTCTCTGCCTTCCTGCTTCTTTTTAAAAAGCTACCTTTTAAAAAGCATGCAAACATTAAAGTGAACATAAATGGATATTTTCTCAAGAATTTCACAGCCCCTTTAGAGGATTTGGGGGTATCCCCTCGGTGGGCACAGGAGCAACCCCCAGATAGTCCCGTCCATGGCAGGTCTGTGCCCTCTGGGATGGCAGGGAAGGCAGATTTTGCCTTCCACCCGTTCTTTATCTCATCAAAAACAATGTGGGAGAAAGGACACTAATATTTGTCAGGCACCTACTCAACATTTTTCAGTGATTAGCCCATTAAGTTCTTTCGGCATCCCTGTGAGCTGGTGTAATAACTATAGCTAACAATAACTAACATACAATAAATAACATAGCTAACAATAACAAAGTGCTTTCGGTTAGCTTGGCTCTGGATTAGGCACTTTACAAGAATTCGTTCACTCAGTTTTCTTGACTACTCCATGGCAGGTTCTTAAATGATTCTGTACTTTATGGGGGGAGGAAATTGCGGCACAAGAATGCTAAGTAACACGATGTGACACAGTTAGTATGCAGCAGTGCTGGAATTTGGCCTCAGGTAGTCTGACTCAGAGTCTGCTCTCAATTACTTTACATCACCCTCGCCAAAGTGTCCAGGCTGGGATTTGAACCCAGATCTTTCTGAGGTCAAAGACCAGCTTCCTGTCCTGCTGTGCTACCTCTTAGGATAGAGAAGGAGTATCACCTGCCTAATGGCTTCCCTGAGTCTGCTGAGAAAGTGATGGACCCCAGCCCAGAGCATCATCTTCCTGCTACAAGAAAGGCAGTGGGTGGAAAAGGGGCCAGAGGAGGGGGAGGACTTACTGGGGAGGGGGTGCCTGTGCCTGTGTTGCCCCTTGGTCCAGTTATGGTTCTTTAGGTGCAGACCGCAGCTTTTCCTTTGCTTGTTAACCCAGGATCCCTGGAAAGATCTGGTGCCAAGAAATTGGTCAGGCCAAGTGGGGTCAAAGGCAGCTTCCTGCAGCCTCCTGTGGCAGCACAGGAGACTGGCCCTCTTCTCCCCTGTCTACTCACCCTTGACTGTCTGCCTGAGCTCTTGTCTAGGCGTCTGTCTCCCGACTAGCAGGAGACACGGCATGGTTTTATCTTGAATATTGGCTCAGGGCCTGGCAATCAATAAACATTTGTTGAAAGAATTAATGAAACTTGGAGCATTTACTGGACAGAGGCCATTAACCCCTGGTTTGAGGTCCATTAGTCTGACCTCTGTCTTCAAGTGGTCTGATCAGTCCTTTTGAGGAGACCCAACAGTCCTTGGTGCTGAATCTGTGGTTTCTTGCTGGTCAGAGACAGAGCTGACCTGGCTGGGGGCCACTGGCTCCGGGAACAGGTGGCCAGCAGCATTGCTTTCCTCTTGGCAGTCTCAGCAATGCCCCCGCTGGCTTCTGCCTAGCCTTGTGTCTCTTCTAGCCTGGCTCCTTGCCTCCCTGATCAGTTCTCAGGCCATGTGGGCCCTAGGCTAAGCTGCAGCTGCCCACACAGGACAGGGATGGGAAAGACAAGTTGGAGAAAAAGGCACCAGGCTCCCCGGAAAGCAGTGGCCAGATTTGTACACAAAGCCTGGTTTGCTGTTTTTTACTGGTGATCGAGGCTCCAAGTACAGATGCTGAGAGTCAGAGTTTAGGGATAGACCATGATGGAAGATAGTACAAGAAAAAGAATGTGCGTATATGTATGACTGGATCACTATTATATAGAGCAGGAATTGGTACAACACCGCAAATCAACAATTTTTTGATTTTTTTTTTTTTAGGAAGAAACACACAGAGCAGCGTGCTATGCTGCAAGGTCCAAACACGAGATCCATGGACTTCTCTTCCCAGATCACCTGGGCAGAAATGGTTCAAGCTGGCTCTTCACCCCAGATGGCAGAAAAGGCACTCGGTGGGAACAAGGAGTCTCAGAAATGCATTTCCCTCTCATCTGCCCCTTCCTCACTGAGGAGGCATCAACTGCCACCCGGGGAAATGCCAGCATGTGCTGGGGCAGCTCCAGACCCAACACCTTCCAGCCGGGTGGCACTGGGCGAGTTCCTGAGTACCTCAGTTTCTCAACAGTTTGTTACTATGAGAATCAGCAGAACTAATGTGGAGATGGGCCTGGCAAATGCTAAACCCTATCATTAATGAGCATGTCCAGTTCTGTTCCAGAAACCCTGGAGCCTGAAAGGAGCATGAGACCCTGGCCCTGCCTTCACGTTGCCCTTTGGGAGGTGAGACACAGACACACTGAGACCAGGGGGCGCTGAGGTCCAGTTGGAGACATGGTCCAGGAGCTGCTGGAAGTATTCTGGATGTGTGAGCCAGTGTCACATGGGGCTATGCCTGGGAGATGTGTCTGGAAGATGGATCAGAGGAGGAGTGGTCAAGGAAAGGGTTTGAGGGTGAGATAAATGTGGTTTCTGACAGGGACTACAACTGGCTTCCTTGGTGTAGTGGGTTCATTTAAGGAGACTCTGGAGAACTAAGATCAGATGGGACCCAGTTATGGAATTATATATTCTAGAGCTTGACTCCATAGGCAGGTGAACAGAGAGAGGGGAATATTTGCAGTTTCAGTGACATGATTTAGACAAGTCACTAGTGGAGGTATTAGTGCCTGGTACCTAGCAGGGGGTAAGTGAGTGAATAAATGAATAAATTGATGCATTGATTAGAGCTCTTTGGGTTGTGAGAAAAAGCATCACAACTCAAACTGGTTTAAGCAAAAATAAAGGCATTGTTTTTTTCGGCTCCCGTAACTGACAGATGCAGAAGTAACTTGGGGCTTAGCTGGATAATGTCGTCAAGACTCTCTCAGATGGACAGCTTAACTTTTCTAGTAACTCCAAAGTCCTGGAATGTGGTCTTTCTGTCCTGGCTTGGGTCATGTTCCCAAGGCAATCGGAGAGACTGGCTGGTCACATTTGGGTCACCTGCTCATTGCCAGGGAGCTGGGGAGCAGTGTCATACTGTGCTGGGACAGGGAGACTGAGGAAAGGAGAGTTCCTCCAAGGGACTTTGGGAGCATAGGGACAGGGAAAGTGGGCACTGCAGACATAGAAGTGTGGAGGGTTGCAGGGTGGGCCAGGATTTCAGACCTATGAGACGGTGGATGGGGAGCTGGAGGTGAGAACAGAAGGATGCTGAAGTTAGGGATGAGGGGAAGGCTGAGCATTGTACCTGAATGGACCACATCTACTTTCTCTCAACCTCATCCATCAAAGCCTGTAACAGCTTGAGGTAAGTCTAACTCAGGCAGGCTCCTGGGGCCAAGCATTCACAGCGTCCTCTGGGTGTAAGCACCTGTGGATGCTCAGGCTGACAGAGAGATTGTAGAAGGCCAGAGAATAAATGTGTTTGTTTTACTTATTTCCCCAGAGGGAAGAGGGGATTAACTGTTCCATTTTGGTGATATTCCATTTCAGATGCCTCCTAGACACCCAAGTGGGAATTCCAAGGAGGCAGCTGGATATAAGCACAGGGTCAAGGGCTGGAAACGTCTTGAGGTCCAGAGCCAGTAGAAATTATTTAAAACTATGAGATCAGATGTCACCACCAAGGAAGAGAATATGGATGGGGAAAAGGAGAAGGCCCAGGACAAGGCCTGTGGTGCCAGGAGGTCGAGTGTTGATCAGAAAAGGAGGAGCCAGAAAATGGTGTCAAGACATGGATGGCAAATGCAGAGAGAGGAGACCAGGTGGATGGGGGGCCCGGAGAGGCCGAGAGAGAAGAGCACTTTGGGCAGATGTGTGTTGCAGTGGTGGGGTGAAGGTAGCATCCTTCAGATTTGTTCACCAGGAGACTTCGGTGACCCCGAGACAAAGGCAGTCTCAGTGAAGCCAGCGGACCACAGCTCAACCAGGGAGAGTGGAAGAGGATGGACTGTGAGGGTGCAGAAGTGGAGACAGCCAGTAGAGAGCGATTTAAGATTCAGAGATGATGATGAGGAGAGCAGAGGCATGAAACAGAAGAAATGAGGCAGAGGGGCTCCGTGTCCTAGGCAAGTGCTTCAAGCTGGAAGGAACTAGAACATGTGTACCTGCGAAGAACGATCCTTGGTGGAAGGCAGCAGTGAGGGAGAAGGACCAGTCAGAGGGTGGGAAGTGGGATGCCACGCGAGGTTGAGGGGTGAGCAGGACACATGCCCTGCCGCACCAGTGGGAGGATGGGGAGGCGGGGACCTTGCGGGTATCGGTTGCCAGGAGGTGGTGGGAAGTTGAGGAAGGTCCCCTGTGATGGCTTCCGTTTTTCGCCTGTGAGATAGAGGGGAGGAGATCGCTGGAAATGGGGCGTGGGATGGGAAGGAGAAACTACTTTGAGAAAGAAACTCAACCCCAGGGGAATGAGGCTGGGTGTTGGGCATCCTGGAGGCTTGTCCCTCAGGACTGAAGTGAACGTAGTCAACTTGGTTGGCAGGTTTCCTCTGGAAATGACAGTATGCGGAGAAGGCAAATTGTTGGGTCCACTCAAGGTTGGGGTTCAGCCAGCAGTACCCACACTGCCTGGGGGGTGGGGGCAGGGCAGGGATTACAGGTTATAATGACAAAAGGGAGAGAAGAGAGTGAGTTGCCAGTGCTGAGGCTGGGGGAGGGGCAGGCTCTGGGAGGGGGACGAACAGCAGCAGAGGGGACCCAGGGAAGTGAGCTAGGGTGACAGAGTGTGGTGCCCTGAAGAAGGGTCTAGAGGTGAGGACTTGGGGCATGGAGCCGTCACGAGCAGCTAAAGGATGGGGCCATGGAACAATGGGTGAGGTGGAGGTGGGGGAGCGGTCACGGGTAGTGGGGAGGCCAGGACCCAGTTGGCTGTTTGGTCATCCACGAGGGTGACGGGAGATGAAGCCAGGGAACTGGCTCAAGTCCTGTGAAGGAGCGTTGGTGGACAAGAGTGGGCAGGAGAGGGAGACAGTGCGGGAGGAGAAAAAGACGGTGGGTGGGGAGAGCAGCAGAGCGTAGCCTTCATCTTCTAGCCCAACCGCCTTCCTCTTCCCCATCTTCCTGCCTCTCCCCCTCCCCCAGAGGCCACAGGGCAAGAGCAGTCCTCCAGGGAGGGGTGGCCAGCTTCCGGTTAAGGCAGAGAGTCGAAGGGAGATTTAGAGAAAAGGTTGAAGAGATGGCCAGTTCCAGAGAGGCTGATGAAGGAAGGGTTTGGGGAGGGGAGGGAAGGGGGAGGCAGGGCAGATTAAGGAATGAATGAAAGAATGTCAAATGAATGAATGGGTGAGGGCCGCGGTGCTGGTTGGCTGGGAAGAGAACACGTGGTTGGCACCACGCTGGGCACATTCTTGGATGTTGCTGGTGGTGTTGGTGCTGAGGGTGGGGCGGTGGGAGGAAGGGATGACACTTAGACCGGTGCTTGCTGTGTGGCGTGATGGGCTCCAGGGGTGTGCGTTTCAGTTCCCAGTGATTGCATTTAGAGTCTCACAGAATCTATTTCCCCGAGCTGTTTGTATCCTTATTTATATAAGTGACTAATTCCCTTCGTGGGTAGAGCCCAGCCTTCTGTCTCAGTTACATAGAGATACCGAGACAAATTACTCAGAAGAGATGACTATCTGCACATTACTGGGACAGTTTCAGTATGTGAACAGTATCGTGGAAAGCCTCACAACCATCCAGGTTAGATGAGACACAAGAAGCGGGTAACTCCAGGCCAGTTTTCCCCTTCACCTCGGGCAGGGTGCCCCACGGCTTTCCAGCCCTTCTGTCCGTCCGCCCCCTGTTTATGCGGCGAGAATGCATCCAGAGACAGCTGGGGGAGAGAAGCAGGTTCTCAGGCTGAGGATTTAATGTCACGGCTCTGGATGTGTTATATACCCTCGGTAGGACATTGCCCATTTGCAGGGAGCTGTCTCCTGAATATACTTTGTGGGTATTTTTGCAACAGCTCCTCTGAGAAGCTAACTGGCCCTAATAAACCTTACAGAAGAAAGACTCTACCAACTGGAGAGAACCATTTGCGGTCAAGAGTCAAGCCAGCCGAAATGAGGTCCCTTGGGCAGAGGAGCTGGCAGTGCTGAGGGACATCCCGCCCCTCGTATCCTCGTGAACTAGACCGTGAGCATGCCCAGAACTGGCTGACCTACGGCCTTAAGTGGGCTGATGACTCTGAATTCTGAAAAGTGACATAAAACGAGTTTTATGTGGACAGGGAGGTCCGTGCTCTGTATCAAAATCAGTGGATGTGCTATTTCAATGAACCATCACTGCTTTTTGGTGTTGGAATCCGGATTGCAGATGAAGCACTGAGTCCTTGCGATAAAATTCAAAATTACTTTTGAAAGCCAAGAAGGTTCTTGCTTCTCCCAGCTAGTTAAATACAGGTAGGTAGGCCTCATGATACTTGTCCGCATAAGTGGCTATTCACAGCAAAAGAGATGCAAATAGAAGCCTAGTGAGTTTCCACCTTCCCTGTCTCCCTCCCCATCTCCTTTACCCCCCATCAAGTGACACCTGACAAGGGTTCCCCAAGGGGCATGACAAGGTACCCAGAAGGACCCAGACTCCCAGTGGCAGGCACCCCCTTCAAAGTCACCACCCTCTCCCTGGATGTGGTGACCCTCCCAGGATTTTTGCCTCTCAAGGGGTGTTGATTTTGAAAGCTTGCCTCCTCGAGAGGTTAGGCATGACTCCAGGGACAGCACCAAGGCCTTCCCAAAACCTCTCTTTGGAACTGTTTTCAAGGATTTTTTTTACATTCAGAATTAGCCATACAGGAAAACCCTTAATGCTAACAAAACTGGGTCCATTGAAGGTGTATTTGGTTTGTGATAATAAAACCCTTGGGAATCAAGCCAAAAGGAAGATGTGGTTTTTCCTGTTTTTGGCCACCCTGTGGCATATGGAGTTCTCATGCTGCAGCTGCAAAATTCAATTATTTATTTATTTATTTATTGTTTTACTTTTTCAGGGCCACACCTGGTACATATGGAAGTTCCTAGGCTGGAGGTCGAATCGGAGCTGCAGCTGCCAGCCTATGCCACGGCTCACGCCAATGCTGGATCCTTAACACACTGAGCGAGGCCAGCAAGCGAACCTGCATGAATCCTCATGGATACTAGCCTGGTTCATAACAGGCCGAGCCACAGTGGGACCTCCCAAGATGTGATTTTTAACTTACAGATTCTGAAATTTTTAGGTAGACTATAGTACTGGCCCTATAAGTACATTTCTAAGCAGCTAATTCCACGTCAATAGTTCACTCGTCTGTTATTGGCCGAGTAAAATAAAAACAAAAGGTCCCCAAATCACCACCAACAAAAACTACCACCACCAGAAACTCTTGGTTTCAAATGCTAATCCTGGCTCTGATCAGCGATGTAACTTTGGCCAAGTTACTTAACCCATCTGAGTCACAGCTGAGAAGTCTCCCTGAGGGAAAAATATCTACCTTGTAAATTCTGTCACGCTTCTTTTCTGTGCTTCTCCTCCTCCAAGTGGAGGCTCTCTCCCGGCTGAGACTTTGCCTTCATTCTAAACAGACTCTCTTCCATTTCTCTACTTCTTATACCCAGTGCCATGCTGGCCAATTAGATCTCTGGGGAAAAAAAAAAATCACAAAGCCTTGATCTGTGGCTTCTGCCCATTTCCGAAGTGTATTTCCTTCCACCCTGGCTGAGTCTAAATTACCAACTGTTTAAGGACAGACTCACCAAAGTTCCTAAATAGTATTTAACAGTCAGGTCATCACGGATTGGAGGAGCAGGCTGCATCAGCTCTCTGTCCCGTTCTCTGTCCTCTTTCTCCGTACTTTCCTGGGAGCGCCTTGAATGTTGCCGGATAGAATGTCCTCTGTGCCTCATATTTGTGCCTTCAACTAGCTTCCAAAAATGGTTTCCCTTCCTCCCTTTGGCCCCTGACTCGTTTGTGTGCTGGAGTTCAGGTGGTAGCCACTACCTTCCATCTTGAGCTGGCAGGACATTTCAAAGGAGACAGAGGGCTCTTGGGTTTTTTTTTTTTTTTTTTTTTTTTTTTGCAGGGAGGTGCCGATTTGCAGCTGGGTGTCCTCATGTCACCTGTGCTGGGGAGTGATTATTACCTGTTGAATTCTTCATTACTGATGTGCTCAGGCTCCACCCGCCCCCTACATCTCACGGTTCTGGACTCAATTCCAGTATGTGTGTATGGAGGGGGTCCCCCCAGCACCAAGCTCTTCTCAGACACAGGCTGAGTGTCCTGCGGTTCAGCTCCATTCTGACACCATCTACACAGAGGTAGCATCAGACCTCACAAATTAAGGGTCCAGTCCTACAAGGCTGCCTGCCACCCTCACCTCTGCCACACACTTCAGATGCCAGGTGCAATCCCAGGATGTCACCTGTGCTTCTGACAGACTGGCTTGGCTCTAGATCAGAAGGTCCCGTGTTCCCCCTCCCTGGGTTCATTTAACTTTCCAGAACAGCTCACGGAACTTAGGAAACGCATTTCCTCACTAGATCACTGGTTTACTATAAAAAGTCTAGAACTCAGGACCAGTCAGATAAAAGAGATATACAGAAGGAGGTACAGAGAAAGGGCTGGCACTTGTGTGCCCACTCCAGACACATCACTCTCCCAGGATCTCCACATGTTCACCAAACCAGAAGCTCTCTGAACCTGATCCTTTTTTTTTAAGTTTAATTGAAGTATAGTTGATTTACAGTGTTGTGATAATTTCTACAGTACAACAAAGTGATTCAGTGATACATGTACACACATCCATTCTCTTTTAGATTCTTTTCCCACACAGATTATCACAGAATATTGGGTAGAGTTCCCTGTGCTATACAGCAGTCCTCATTGGCCAGTCATTCCGTATACATCAGTGTACGTATGTCAACCCCCAACCTCCAGTCCATCCCACCTCCGCACCCCCTACCTGTCTCTTTGGGTAACTAAGTTTTTCAAAGTCTGTGAGTCTGTTTCTGTTCTGCAAATAAGTTCATTTTTTTTCCAGATTCCACATATAAGTGATATCATATGGTGTTTATCATTCACCAACTTCACTTAATATGAAAATTTCTAAGTCCATCTATGTCGCCGCAAATGGCATATTTTATTCTTTGTTATGGCTGAGTAATACTTCATTGTGTGTATGTGTGTGTGTATATATATATATATATATATATATATATATATATATATATATACACACCATATCTTCTTTATGCATTCCTCTGTCAGTGGACGTTTAGGTTGCTTCCATGTCTTGGCTATTATAAATAGTGATGCAATGAACATTGGATGGCAGGTATCTTTTCGAAATATGTAAACCCTGTCTTTCTGGGTTTTTGTGGAGACTTCATGACATAAGCCTGACTGATTGACTCAGTGGTCATCAGCGATTGATTCAACCTCCAGCCCCCTCTCTTTCCCAGATGAGAAATTCCAACCCTTCAGTCCTGTGGTTGGCTCTCCTGGCAACCAGCCCCCATCCTTAGGTGAGGTCTGAAAATCACCTCATTAGCATAACAAGAGATACCTTACCATTTTGGTCGTTGGAAAATTCCAAGGGTTTTCGGATAATGTGCCAGAAACAGAGTGAAGACTAACTATGTATTTCTTATTTTAAGTCACAGTATCATGTCATCTAATTGCATTCTACTTCAGGCAGAGTCTGGAGGCGCTATGGAAACCCAGGGGATGGAGAGAAGCACAGGCAATTCTGGGACCCTGTACCTGTCTGAAGAAGACGAAACCATCCACAGACACTCTCAAAGCAAGCAACCCACTGCCTTGGTAAAGAGGCATTCCTTCCAGGGCCAGCCTTAGGCACTGAAAACATCCATGTGTTGCCACAGTCCTGAGAAGGACCCCTCGATGCCCAAAGGTAGACAGTTTATCAAGTGCAGGCTGTGTTCACCGACTACTCCATTTCAGTGCCCACGAGGTAGAAATCTTACCCTTGCGGACAGAAAAAATCCCACATGACATGAGTTTCAGTTTTGTCTGGGGACTTTACTAAGGACTAGAGCCCAGGAAACAGCCTCCTGTTGATTCCTGTCCAGCTCGGAACCCCGGTGGCTCTGAGGGGCTGCTCCAAAGAGGTAAAGGAGGGGCCAGGTTACAGAGCAGATGTTTGCTGGGGGGAAAAAAAAACATGTATCCAGGAGTTCACAGTGTGGCACAAGGGGATCGGCAACATCTCTGGAGCACTGGGATGCGGGTCAACCCTGGCCCCGGTACAGTGGGTTAAGGATCTGGCATTGCTGCAGCTGCAGCCTAGGTCACCACTGCAGCTTGGATCTGATCCCTGGCCCAGGAACTCTACATGCCTTGGGGTGGCCAAAAATGGAAAAACAAAAACAAAAACCCATGTGGCCAAACCTGAAAATGATTACAGCTCATTATAAAAAACAGATATCTCGAGTTAATGACTTTTCTCGTATGGGAAGATCCGGTCTTTGAAATTCTTCCTTAGATATGAGTCTTAATCATCTAGGGGGCTACTTGCAAAGCACAGAGCGCCTCACCCTGTTCTTCCCACCCTCTTTCGGCCATGGGCCACTGAAGAGGCTCATGATTGACACTTTGTTTTGTTTCAACCTTCCTTTTCCAGGGCAGGGTGCATCAAGCTCCTGGGATTGGCGAGGGAGTGGGGAAATGATCCGTGGGAATGTAAAGGAGCATAGTCCTCCACAAGGCAATTTTGCCTCTAGTGTAGTCCTAAGATTATCCAGCCCATGCCTTCAGAAGAGTTCCTGAATGGCGATGGTCCGGGGAGGCTAACTTCCATAATAAACAACCCCCAAACCCCAGGGAGAGAAAGCAGGGCTTGGCAAACCATCTACCCAGGGAATGAATATTGCAGGCTTCGCAGGCTGTACAGGCTCTGGGTGAATGCCTCACTGTGGTGGCTGGGATGTGAAAGCAAACACATGTGCTAAGTGGGTATACAGGCGTGGCTGGCTCCAGTCAAACTTTACGCAAATTTTTTTTTTTTTTTGGCCTTCTTGCCTTATCTAGGGCCGCATCTGCGGCATATGGAGGTTCCCAGGCTAGGGGTCTAACAGGAGCTGTAGCCGCCGCCTTTGCCACAGCCACAGCAACGCGGGATCCGAGCAGCATCTGCAACCTACACCACAGCTCACGGCAACGCCGGATCCTTAACCCACTGAGCAAGGCCAGGGATAGAACCCGCAACCTCATGGTTCCTAGTTGGATTCGTTAACCACTGAGACAAGACGGGAACTCCTTACCCAAATTTTGATTCCATGTAATTTGTATGGGTCACAGAGTATTACTCTTGAAGTCCTTTTTACAAATGTAAAAGCTATCTGGAGCTTGCAGGGAGGGCTTTGGCCTGCAATCTGAGGTTGGCTAACCCTGACCTAAAGCTCTGGAAGCCTCCTCTTGTTAATGCAGGGATCCAATGCAGGGGTTCCCAGCTTCACGGCCCTTCTGGGTGGCTCTTGGTCAGTGGCACCTCAGGGTCCGGCGACCCTTCCATCCTGTGCTCACCCTCTGCAGCTCTCAGAGTTGCTCTAGCCACGTGCGGATGGAGGCCCAGGGTGTGGAGGACCCTGCAGGCGGTTTTCTGGGAGGCCTGGAGTTGCCCACATTGCTTCCTCTCACATTCCGTTGGCCACAGGTCAGGCACATGGCAAACTGCAGGAGCGATGGAGAAATGGAGTCTAGCTGCGTGCCGGGGGTTGCTGCGCGTGGTGGGGGAGGGGAGTGGTGGGTGGTGGAGGGCGTGGGAGGGAGGGGGCCGGGGTGGGAGGCTGGGTGGGGGTCAGTGACCACAGAGCCGTGTGTTCATGAGTCACACAACATGTCATGCTCATGTTTCCACCCTGCAGCTTTGATTTAAAGGTGCAAGCCTGGAAACCAGGCTGGTGGGGGGAACTTTGCAACAGCAGTTGAGCCTGACAGTAAATCCTATGCCCTGGGCCCCCTGCAGCCCATCCCTGAAGGTCATTGACACAGTGACCCCCTGCCCCACACTCTACCCTCTTCCATCACGCGGGGCCATGGCCCTGGAGGCCAGGCCATGGGTGGGGTGGGAGACTATCCAGTGGTGCAGAGCTGACCCCTTTGCTCTGAGTAAACCCAGTGCTCTTTTTTTGTTTGTTTTTAAATTGAAGTACAGTTGATTTACAACAAAATGATTCAGTCACACACACACACACACATACACAAGTATATATATATTCTTTTTCAGATGGTTTTCCATTATAGGTTATTACAAGGTATTGAATATAGTTCCCTATGCTATACAGTAGGGTCTTGCTGGTTATCTGTCTTATATACAGTAGTCTGTATCTGCTAATCCCCGATTCCCAATTTATCCCTCCCCAAAGTTCTTGAAGCTTTGGGCTGGCAGAAGTGGAATCAGGGTGCTGCCGACGGGCGCAGGCAGAGACTTGGGTGAAGCAGCCATACCCACGGGTACCCCCAGAATCAATAAGCGGTTTTCCCACCAGCTTTTCCAGGGGATACTTAGAGAAGAGAGGAGAGCAGGAGCAGCCTGAGGGAGGCAGCCTGGGATTAAGGGGCGGTACTTTCTATGGGTTGGGCACTGCAAGAGGGCTGCAACTCAACCCTCTAAGCCAAGCCAGCCCAGGACAGATCAGAAGTCATAAATTTGGTAAAACAAGGGGGAGGAAATAGCTCATACCCGGTAACATTTGGGGACAGCAGTTCCTCGCAGATGCTCTGCAGTTTTCCTGGAGATCTGGAACCTGGAAGATCGGCAGGGGGTCTGCGGGGTTCAGATGCTCCCTCCTCACCGCGTGGTCCCCAGGCCAGCCCCATCGCGCTGCCTCCCTATGACCTGAGCCAGTACCTCTGAGCCCCTGGGTGCCACTGGGACTGAGGGTGGGGTAGTATGATGACCTCTTCCTAGGTGTTGCTGAGACCCCCCCTTCCTGCACCATGGGACTCAGGAGGCTTAGGACACCAGGGCTCCACACACACACACACACACACACCTCATCCCTGATTTACCCTGTGACCCAGGCATGTTGCTGAACCTCCCTTCACCTCAGTTTGCCGGACCACACAACGGGGCAGAAATGCCCCCCTCCGGAGCCTGTCTCATCACGTGCACGCGTCCTGCCCTGACGGTGCCCATCCTGAGCCTGACAAATGCCAGCAAGAGCGGGCCTGAGAAAATGACTTTCTCAAGGTCGTGCCATGGAAATGACAAAGACAATAATGTTCTCCCATTTAATGAATGCCGACTCTGTGTTAGGGGCCAGCCTGAAATCACCTGTCACTTCATAACAGCCTTTTGCGACTGGAGGTGTTACCCTGACCTTCCAGATGGGGACACAGCCCCCACAGGGGCTCTTGTCAAGGTCACACAGCTGGCAGGTGGGGAGAAATGGATAGCTCTGTGCTGCTCTCTCTGCCCCGCTGTTTCCTGCCATGGGGGTGGGGGTGTCCAATATCCCCATTCAGACTGTTTTTCAGGGGTGCTTGGGGCCTCAGGCCAGGCCATCTCTCTCCAGCCATTTGCTGCCGAGTTCAAAGCCCTTCTCCAGCTTCAGTGGACCTGTCCCAACAGCTCTCCCCGCTAAAGGAGGGTGAGGAAATGGGCACAGTGACCCCACTGTTTCACAACAAAGATGCTAAGCGTGTGACTTGCCGGGCGCCCACGCTCCTGGGGGGAGGAGGGTGGAGTCTTGCTCCATGGGTGCTGCTCTGCTCAGGTGCTGGATGGACTGGGGGTCCTTTCAGAGTTTCCCCATGTCCATGGTGGGGAGGGGCGGTGGGGGCGCGGAATGGAAAGGAGGGGCAGTGTGGAGGTTTTATTCAGAAACTGGATTTAAATTCAGTTGCCTGCTGGCTCGCCAGGCTGACCAGCTGGGACCTGAAGGATTCTGGGTGGGTTCTGCCACTCGCTGGGCCTCGGTTTCCCTTCCTCTTGTTCTCAGAGGGAGAATAAGGTCTGAAACGTAGAATGATGGGGTGTGTGCCTGCAGGGGAAACCGGGGGGGAGAGGAGAAGGCCCTTCTCTGTTGAGCGCATCGTGTGGCCTGGAGGTGTTCAGGACTGCCTGTTCTGGCCCCTTCTCTGCAGGCCTTTTCAAGACATACCAGGTTTGGAGTCCCTGACACACGCCGTCTGTGGGCCGGAGGGTCTCCCCAGTGGGGCCTGGGGCTTGAGAGCATTCCGGGGTGATTTGTCACAGCAGCCGCAAGAAGTCAGTACACCACCCTATTCCAGTGCCTGGCACATAGCAGGTAGTCAGATAATTGTTGAAAGAGTAGAGGGCTGTTCCTAGACAAGGTGCCCCCAAGTCAACGGGGGCCCCCAAGGCTAGGGCTGCCCCTGCCCATGTCTGTGTCCTGGTGGTTGTGTCACACACTGGCCTTCAGCCCTGGCCTGTGTGGCTGTCCACTGGAGGGCCTGTGTCTGACCAAGCCCACGCTGGCCCCTCACAGGGCCACTGCCTCTCAGATGGAGCCAATAGCAGGGGCTAGTGTAGAATATTGTTTGTCATGGAGTTTCCGTCTTGGCTCAGTGGTAATGAACCCAACTAGTATCTGTGACGATGCATGTTTGATCCCTGGCCTCGCTCAGTGGGTTAAGGATCCGGTGCTGCTGTGAGCTGTGGTGTAGGCCAGCAGCTGCAGCTCCAATTTGACTCCTAGCCTGGGAATTTCCACATGCCACAGGTGTGACCCTAAAAAACAAAAAAATAAATAAAAATAAGAAATAAAGGAATACTGTTTGTCAATCCAATTAGTCGCCAACAGGGATTTCCCTGGTGGCCTAATGGTTGGGGATTCGATGTTGTTCATGTTGTGACCTGTGTTTGAGTCCTGGCCCGGGGAGAACTTCCACATGCTGTAGGCGTGGCCAAAAAATAAAATAAAATAAAGTGTATTCTTAAAATAATAAATAAATTAGTTGTCAACATTGTATTAACAATTGGGAGATGTCACATGAAATGAGGATTTTCAGTTTCCGTGAGAAAATCCGATGTTCTCAGCCCAGGCTGCAGTCCCACGTGGCTCCTTGGGCTGGACTGAGTGCCGGCTCAGCCCCTGACCACCAGCGCCTGTGGTGCTGGCTCCTTGGCTCCCCTTCATCCCCATCGGCACACTTGGACCTTGCATTTGAGACGGACGGCCCGGCAGGAGGTCCGAGACAGTCTCAAGATCCTCAGTCCAAGCCAGGACCAACCCCTCTTTTATAAAGATTCCGGGATGATGTCGTCCCCTCTCCCAGCCTGGGGACTCTCTGCAAACGGTGGCCTTATTATGGTGCGGTGGCATTATCTTGGCTTGCTGGCTTTTCAGCAAGCTTTTCCCGTTTCCTTGCATCTCGCCAGCTGTCTTGTTGCTTTCCGGCCCTGGGGCCTCTGCAGGCCCTGGAAACCACCCAGTTCTTTCTGGGGGTCTTCGCTGTCTCGGTCACCAGGACAGCCCACCCCCCAGAGCCCCCCGGGACGACCTCCCACACTCCTGGAAGATGGTAGGACAGCAGCCCGCGCATCTGCTTTCTCAAGCACTCCCTGGCGCCTTGGACAGTGGCTCCAGCGGAAACCCAAAGCACTCATGTAGGAAAGGAATGTCAGCAAGGCACTCAGCAAGTTCCCACGAGGAGGGCTTTTGGCTCGCTTGGAGGACACAGGGTCCTCAGCATCTCCAAAGCAGTGCCTAAGCCTGAAGCCCAAGAGTGCATAACACTCTCAGCCTCTGCCTTTAAACGCGCGGCTCCCACACCGCAGGCTCTGATCCAGTGTGTCTCAGAGCAAGTGCCTCTGGCGGATCCCACCCAGGAGCACAGAGCTTGGTCTGGGGCTCAGAGCTGGGGGGCAATCTCAGAGGCAGGCCGGCCTCCCCCTCTCCAGGCAAAAGCCACAGCAGCACAGAGGATCAATCTAAAGAGACTGTCCCTGAGTGAGCCCCCTACGAAGGGCCCTGTGTCCACAGCTGCTGCCTACCCAGCTGCTTTAGCAAGTCTTCCCCGGGGCTTGAGGAAACGAAATGTAAAACACGTGTCAGGGCCTTAATGAGACGGGTCAGCTCCTCAGAGCCGTGCTCTGGCTGTTTGTTAATTCTGGGAGCCCTGCTGACCAGGGGTCTCCAACACCGGGGGATGGACTGAGCGAGGCGAGGAATAAATACACTGAAGCAGCAGGGGCTGTGTGACTGCGGGCAAGATGCTTACCTCTCCAAGCCTCAATGTTGTTACTTATAAACTGGGATCAATAACTGCCTCGAAGGGATATCGTGAGGATTAATTGAGACGAGGAGCCCGCTTGTCTGGCTGTCATGCAGCAGTCATGTGAGTTTCCATGAGCATGCCCCATATTTTAATCCTAAAGTGGGGAAGTTCCAATCTCAAATCGCAGTTTCTGAATCGCTCTCTCTGGCAGCACTGGGGTTGGGAGTAAAGATGTGTTGTCGTTCAGTGGCCACTAGGAGAAACCCACTCAAACAGGTGAAAGATAGAAAGCTATACAAATGAGGGACATTTATTACAAAGACAGGGAACACAAGGGAATGTCTAGATTCAGGAAGACCCGGACTCGGAAATGGAAAAAGCCAGGTGAACTCAGGAACGACCCATCTTTTGGTCTCCCGTCTTTCATCGTCTTCCTCTCCACACGGCCTTGTGAGCAGATTTGTGGCCAGACCCACGGGAGAAGGCAGCTAGCCTTGAACTTCCTTGCTGACATGTCTCCAGTTCTGGTGAGCAATGGAGATCGTCAGCATCGCCAAGTCCCACACCCAGGTCCCCAAGAGGCAGCTTGGGCGTCTTTGCCCCCAGACCAACCAGCTGCACAGAGGGGGTCCCAGCCCAGCTGCCATGTAGCAAGCCTTGTCAGCTGCTCTCCCAAAGGAACTGACCTCAGAACAGCCCAACCAGGGGCCACAGGACATTCCTAAAATAGTCCATTGGGACATCTACCCCCGACACATAACAGGGAATTGGGCCTTGCATCCTCCAAACCTGCTTGGAAATGTCTGGGGTGGGGAAGCAAATCTAGCTTCGCAGAGCTTGTCCAAGCAACCATGAGCCTTGCCTGAGGCTTCCTGCAAAAAGACAGGTCTGGAATGATGGGAGGATAATGCAGGAGAAAGGAGCGCCATGGCTGGGCGTGAATTCTGGGACGGTGCTCGGCCCTCGAGAGTGCTGATGTGCTGTTCCTCGGGCCTGGGCTATGTGAGGCCCTGCGGGTGGACGGACATTCATACCTGAGGCCAGTACTTTCTCTCCATAAGAATTTGTCCTATGATTTTGAAACTAAGACAGGCCAGCTGCCATTTCATTTTCAGCTATTTGAAAGCCTCCCTCCAAGTCCAAGGCTATTGAATCTCGTGAGGATTTTGTGCTGGGTTCAGACCCAGTTCAATACCCCGTTCCAAGCTCGGGCTGGGAGGAAGCTTGCAGCTCGCCATTAATTGCACACTTGGCTGCTGAACCCTTCTCCTTGGGTAGCTTTTCCTTCCAAGGATGGCCAGGACTGGCACACACTTGAAAAGAGAGGAAAGTGGGCCTGAATTTCCATCGTGTTGCAAAGCGGAACCATCTGTCAGTGGCTTCTCTGTTGGAACGAGGACCTGGAGAGAGTATTTGCCAGTGAAGCATTGGGACCTCAAAGACACAAGTCCTTGGCCCCAATTGCAGCTCATCCCTGGGCCAGTGCATTCCACAGCGGGCAAGAAACTGCCATCCTGAGAATGTTTATTCCACCAGCCTGGTCTCGGCTAATCCTGGTGATGCATGGAAGGTTCTCCATCAAGGAGGGGAATGTCCTGTGAAAAGGCAGGTATAGAGTCTTCATAGCCACCAGTATCTATATCTGAGTAGCACTTCCCTGCTCTATTCACAAAGACTTTGTGCAGACACCTGCTCAAACCCTTACAATACCGTGAGAGGAGGGTAGGTTGTGGTGGGGCTAGCTAACCAAGGCCACCACATTATACAACCTGGGGTAACATTCACACTGTAGCCTAAGTTTAAATAACACCTCCCAGAGTTGTGCAGTGCACAACTTAGGCAACAGTAAGTAGGTGGTGGCCCTGTACCTAATAATTAACAGAACCAGGTGAGACTCAGACTTAGGCCATTGGCCTCTAATTCCATTTGCTTTCCTTTGCTGTGTCTTCTTTGCTGAGCTCCATTCTGAAGTACCTCTCTGTGTCTGAAAAGAAGCCTGATGCCTAAACTTGACAATAATTGAGTTCCTCACCTACAAGTTTAAGCTAAAATATCTAATTCCATTGTTAGGATGAGGAAATGACATAATGCAGAAAGTATGCCTGGCCCAGGGGCCTGGGTCTTGGTGAGAGCTTGGGAAGAAGAAGCAGCTATTGCTGCTGCAGCTGCTGCTATGGGGAGAATAATGAGCAGTCTAAGTATTTGCACCCACTGTTATTCTGATCATTTCTCCAAAGTGGATGGGGTGAGGTTCTCAGGCTTCTGGTACCGCACTGGCTCAGATGAGGGATTCCTTCTCTCTTCCTTTTCTTACCTGAGTGCCGGTGGCCCAGATCACATTTTGGGGAGCTGGTGAGATAGGGAGGAACCCAGGTCAGCTAAGGCAGGAAAATCTACCTAGCGGGCTCAGGAGTGAATGGCTGAGAATACCCCATAGTCCTTCCTTCTCTCCACTGTGTCGCACAGGACTTGATGGGCGTGCCTTGCCTCCTCCACCAAACTGAGCCATCCTTGAGAGTTGGCCCTTGCCTGTGCCTGGAGCAGCCCTGGTACCTACCTGCCATATCAGTAAACAAACGGAAGAAAGAAGGAACCCCTCCCCCAACTTCAGCTCAGCACAATTTCACTTCTTTTTCCCAGCAATTGCTAGGGTGGGTCTGCTCTGTGCCATGCACAGTGCCAAGCTGGGGCACTAAGACAAATCCCACATGCCCATGACCTTGGCAGCTCACATCTAAGCAGGGAGAGTTCCAGACCCACTCCGCTGCCTCCTCCAAATCACAAAGCAGACGCTTTGCCCAGATTTCTAGAAGCAGCCATGAGTCTGGACGGCTGCTGGAGGAAGAGGACAGGGGACAGGACGGCCAGTGGCCTCTCTCCTGGTCTCTGCCCACTTTTCCCCCTGTGCTCCACTTTGTGGTTATGCTGAGAGTGTGCCCAGGGTCCCCCTGGCCTGGAGGAACCTAGGGCCCCTTCCTGCTGGGGTGGCAGGGAGGGAGGTGTCTTCTGAGGCAGAGACAGGACAAGCACACAGAAAGATGCACGAACCGGGACAGATGTCAGAAACATAAACACACATATAACCACACACAGCTGCGCCGAGCACGTCCACCAGGGTGAGAAGGCGCCCAGGGTTGGGGTGGGGTGAGGTGGGGCAGGGATTAAAGTGACCAGATCCAGGCGGTGTTGACCAGGGTCCTCTCCTCCCACCTCCCCTCACGTATTTCTATTTAGCGCCTCTTGCGTCTTCGTGCTTGGAGACCTAGGTGCTGCTACGAGACACCTGGCTTTATGGCCTGGCTCACTCCCCGCCCCCATGCCTGCAAAGAACAGGATGCCTTGCCTCACAGCCAGCTGTTCCAGCTGAGGTGCGATGACAGTCTGCTGGGGCAGCGGGGGTGGGGGGGCTCCAAATACCAAACATGAAAGCAGAGCGGCACCGGAGGTCACAAACAGGGGCGGGACAGAATCAGCACTTACCGGTAAATGAGTGAGGTGGGCTGGGAATGGGCACGAGGGCTTGATGGGGCCTGTGGGAAACGGAGAGCCCAGGCTCCCTCTCGGTGGCCCTCAAACTCTAGCAGGCCTCAGAGTCCCCCGAGGGCTTCTTAGAGCAAAGACTATGGGGCCTCACTCCCGTGTCTCTGCCACAGTAGGTCTGGATTTGAAAGTGTGCATTTCTTTTTTGTTTTGTTTTTTTTTGGGGGTTGCACCTCGGCATGCAGAAGCTCCTGGTCCAGAGATAGAACCCATGACACAGCAGTGACAGCGCTGGATCCTTAGCACACTGTGCCTCCCGAAAATGTGCATTTCTAACGTATGTCCAGGTGACACTAATGCTGCTGGTTAGGGACAGGCTTTGAGGACCACTGCCCTACCCAAAGGGGGCGCTGGTTCCCCAGAGGCCAGCCTATAGTTGCCTTGGGGTGGGGGAGGAGAGTTACAGCCTAATGCTGCCATTAATGCCTAATTAATGTGAGTGGTTATATGTATGTTTATGTTTCTAATGCCTAATTCTCCCAATTTTTCAGAAGCCAAAAGTGCAGATTTCAATCTAAAACTTCCCACTTGAAAAAAATTTGTAACTAAATTCAAGAAAAGATGGAGTTCCCATCGTGGCTCAGTGGTTAATGAATCCGACTAGGAACCATGAGGTTGAGGGTTCGATCCCTGGCTTTGCTCAGTGGGTTAAGGATCCTGCATTGCCGTGAGCTGTGGTGTAGGTTGCAGACATAGCTTGGATCCTGCATTGCTGTGGCTGTGGTGAAGGCCAGCAGCTATAGCTCCTGTTAGACCCCTAGCCTGGGAACCTCCATATGCCGCGAGTGCAGCCCTAGAGAAGGCAAAAAAATAAATAAATAAAATAAAATAAAAATGAATAAATAAATAAATAAATTCAAGAAAACAGACTCTGTTGGGGCCTAGTAAGATATATCCAGGGGTAAGTTGGATTCCTAGCTCCCACACGGGGAGCCGTGTGTTGGTATGTGTGCGTGTTTGCAGATCCCTTAATCCCTGACAATATTTGTGCCCACTCACTCCTATCACCACGTGTTCCCCAGGGGCAGAGAGCCTCGTTGGAACTTCCCGCCACCCTCATCCTTGCTGCTTACAAAACAATGAAGGCCTGGAGTTCCCACTGTGACTCAGCATAGTATCCATGAGGATGCAGGTTGGATCTCTGGCCTCGCTCAGTGGGTTAAAATCCAGCAAAGCTCCAAGTTGCAGCGTAGGTCAGAGATATGGCTCGGATCTGGTGTTGCCATGGCTGTGGCAGACCTCTAGCCCAGAAAATTCCATGTACCACAGATCGGGCCATAATAAGAAAAAAATAAATAAAGCAAAAAATAAAACCTTGTCTGGGAGTTCCTGTCATGGTGCAGAGGAAACGAATCCGACTAGGAACCATGGGGTTGCAGGTTCGATCCTGGCCTTGCTCAGTGGGTTAAGGATCCAGCGTTGCCGTGAGCTGTGGTGTAGGTCGCAGATGCGGCTCGGATCTGGCGTTGCTATGGCTGTGGTGTAGGCTGGCAGCTGTAGCTCCAATTAGACCCCTAGCCTGGGAACCTCCATATGCCTCGGGCGCGGCCCTAAAAAAGCCAAAAAAGTTAAAAAATTTAAAAAAATAAATAAAACCTTGTCAAAAACAGTGGAGCCCGGTTGATCTACCTCCCAACTCTCTGCCCTGAGAGGCAACAAGAGGCCACCCATGCTAAGAGGATATAACCACAGACCTCGGGACCATGTAACTTCCGTGGTGGAGCCTCCACTCTGGGCAACCCAGGGCTGGGCTGACTTAGCGAGAAGCCAGGAGCGCGCCGCCAAGCCGGTGGTGACTCGAGGGACTTGGCGGTCACAGGAGCCACAATAAAGTGAGCAGTAGCTCAGCTAACCGGCTCAAAGGCCATTCAGATGATCTGAACGCCAGCCAGGCGAAAAGCTTCTCCCTCCAACGGGGCGGCGCGGACGACCTCCAGACGGTCCCCGGCAAACCCAGCGGGCCGGCCGCTCCCGCGGGCACACCTCTCCCGGCCGGTCCTCACCGGGTGCTCCTCTCCTACAACACAACACAACACAACACCACCAATAACAACAACCGCGACGCAGTCCGCAGCTCTGAGCATAGCTAGGAGCTGGGAGTCTCTGGAGCTCGACTTGCCAAAGTAAACTCTATCACGGTTGAGGGACAGTTACCTCCGGGGAAGAAACCACTCGAGACACCGCAGTCTCCGCCGGCCCCACACCCCCACCCACAGCCCACACCCAACCCGCCAGCGCAGCGCGGGGGTGGCCTCCTACCTGAGCCCAAGAAACCTCGAGAACCATCACATCGGCTGTGCAGAAATTCATCATTAAACCCGGTTTACACAACTCGTTGGTTAAACACCCCTCTGCGCCAGGGTCTTTGCTTGTTTGCTTTTGTTTTTGTTTAGTCTTGCCTACTTTGATTTTTTTTCCCAATGAAGCGTTTCCCGACTATTTCAGGAGGTCACGGGGCTCAAATGCAAAGTGTTCCTAGGCCTGGACTTTAAAGCGTAGTGCTGACCACGAAGACATAGAGGGAAACTTCCATCCTTTGCAGTGTTGGGGCGTGGGGCGCCCAGACTGCCTCTCATGCTATGCCCTGGAGACTGGCTTCCTGCTGGGGCATCACCATCGAAAAGGATGCCAGGAACTGGCAACAGCTTTGTCCTGGTCACTGTCTCACCCTCCAAGTCAAAGGGGAGCAGGAAGATGCGGTCTTAAACACAGAAAGGCCCGATGACCATTTGCAATTTTTTTTAAATGATAGAAAAATGTAAATTTATTAAAACATGCTATTCTCAATGGCTATGCAGAAAAAATATCCCAGAAGGCCACGCAGGGCAGCTGTGCCCAATTCCATTATTTTTTTCATTTTAATTTAATTTTTTAATTAAAGTATAGTTGATTTACACAAGGTTGGGCCAATTTCTGCTGTACAGCAGAGTGACCCAGTCATACATATTCACACATTCTTTTACTCGTATTATCTTCCATCACGGTCTCTCCCAAGAGACTGAATGAAGTTCCCTGTGCTAGACAGTAGGACCTCATTGCTTATCCATTCTAAATGGAATAGTTTGAAAGGGTGACCAAGGCTTTGGGCTGACCAAAAGCCCACCAGGGCAGCCCATGGAAATGCCCAGAATGTTTGTCCTGTTGGTTCCAAGGCACGGCATATGTCCACCTGTGAGGTCTTGTCAAATTACTGACACCTGGACTTTGCACCATTGCCATGTGCTCCAGTCACACTTTGAACTACACTGTCACCCGCCATTTAGTCATTTCTGGTGTGATGGCGTAATCTTAGCAGCCCTGACCAATGTTCTGTTCTGTTTCCTTTAGCACCTTTCCTGCCCAGTTTACCCTGTTTACACTGTTTCTGGGCCTCTGTCACCTTCTGGAAGGTACTGAAGATCATTGGGAACAACAGAAATAAAGTCTAGCCTTAGCATCCTCTCTGGGGCTCTGGCTTAAAGGACATGAATAGGAGATGGGTTAAGGCCAGCTTTTCCCAGCCTTCAAATTAGGGGACGTCCCTGTGGGCTGCAGGGAGGAGGACAGTTTGCAGGGAGGAAACAGCTTTGGCTTTGGGCCTGGGTCCCTGAGATGAGACGGGCAGGAGAAGGGAAAGAGCAGGACAGCTGGGCCCTGAGAGCCATGGGTTCCTGGGCCGCCCATCGTGGGTGAAGCCTGGAGGGCACAGCTCCTTGAAGAAAATTGTTTCTCGCCAGCATCAAGGGTGAAAACAGCAGCTTGGCCTCAGGGTTGCCACCACCTCCCTGCTGGGTTTCCAGGAAGCCCCCCCGCCCCCACACACACACAAGGTCATCTGAAGTCACTGGCACACCCTGTCTGGGCCAAACTTACACTTGGCGTAGTGTGGCCTGTACTCTGCACCCCAACCACTAGTCGTTGATGAGAGGTGTTGGGGGAGTGGAGCGCGCTTATCCAGTGGGCGCGCAGAGAGCCAGCCCCTGAGCTGGGCCTCCAGAGGCTGCCCCTCTTTGCCGCCCAGCGGGCAGTGAGGGTAGAGTGAAGGGGAAGGTCTTTGCTCGCAAATGACCTTGGAGTCAGCTACCTCCTGTGTGCTTTCGTCCTCTTTTGCAAACCAAACACCCCTGGGCCTCAGTGAAATTTCTGGGTTGGATCTTGCAGAGCCTGTAGTGAGAGGCTGAGTAGGGTAGAGGGGAGATTAGTTTTAATGCCTCCCGGTCCTGTCCAAAGGGTCAAGGCCCCTGCCCTGGCCTCCAAGTGTATCTTATGCGTAGCTGTCCTGGTGGCCAGCCCCCAGCACACGGGCCCAGGGCACGCGTGCCATGGGTGACGGGAGGCCGAGATGAAGTTCTTCTCTCCACACTGGCCAGTGCTGAGGCATTCCTGGGATGGGCAGTCTCTTGACAGAGAAGCATGAGCCTGTTTTTCCAGAAAGTTCCAGCCGTGACAGCAGGCAGAGTCCCGTGCGAGGAAGAATCTGGAACTCACCTGTCACAGCTGCTTCCAGCCCTTGGTCCACCCCCACAGGCAGGTGGGAGTGGGGGGAAAGGGAGATAGCAAAGGCTGGTGGGAAAGCTGGGAGGTGTGAGAAAAGGCCCTGTCCCCCTCTGCCACCGGCTGTGGCTTTGGGCAGCTTCCTGGACCAGGCTGCATCTCAGTTATCTGGTCTCTAAAGTGGGGGCCCTTGCAAGGCGCTGCCCGTGACATGAGGTGATGCCCAGCACATAAGGAAGATCTCCGCTCAGGGAGCCTGCCCTCCACCCCAAAATTCTGGGTATTGAACGAACACATGGAGCCCCCGGTCAATTGAGAGAGACTTCACTGTCCCTTAGCTAGTTGGTTCGTTCAGTCCAATAAAATGTTGATTTAGCATCTACCAAGATCCAGGTACCTAACTAGATGCTGACTGTATCTAGGTGAAAAGGTGGGATCCTTCCCCCTGAGCAGCAGTTTTCAACCTTTTTGATTTTGGAATCTCTTTGTGCTCTAACTTGGTTTTGCAAAATAGCAGCAACAATAACCACAACAATGTCACATTGTTTTACGTTTTTGCTAATGTAAAATAAATTCCACACGTCTTTTTTAATGTCTAGTATGGTAGAGGGCAGCCAGACTGACCGATCTGCTTCTGCATTGTGTTTCACAATAAATCATGTCATGTGTCCTTCACAGAAAAGAAGATGAAAACGGGAAATAACATCTTAGCACTCTTATGAGAATGGTTTTGACATGGGGAGCACCAGGGGTCCCCGGACATTTTGAGAGCTGCTGTGGTAGGGCGCTGGGTATTGATGTCAGGAAAATGTACTGCCCCTTGGCGACACTTTTGGCTCACCTATGATTTGGGGCCACTGTTATTTGAGCCTAGACTCTTAATTCCTGTTTACCTATAAACACAAAGTAATTTTTACATGGTTTTAATGTATTTAGTTTTTTCTTTTTCTTTTTTTGAAATTTTTATTATGTTGATTTACAATATTCTGTCAATTTCTGCTGTACAGTAAAGTGACCCAGACACGTACAGATTCTTTTTCTCATTTTATCTTCTACATGTCCTATCACAAGAGAGTGGCTAGAGTTCCCCGTGCTGCAGAGGACCTCATCGCTTAACCATTCTGGATGGAATTGTTTGCATCTACTAACCGCAAACTCCCAGTCCATCCCACTCCCTCCCAGTATTTTCTTTTTTAAAAAATTTATTATTTTATTGGAGTATTGTGTTAGTTTCAGGTAGTTCAGTTATATTTTTGTATATATATATATAATATGCATATGTAATATATATATACTCTTTTTCGGATTCTTTTCTATGTTATTTTTTCTAAGAATTCAACTATCATGTCAGTTGAGAGAAGGCTGTTTTGTGCAGACCTAGACAAAGGGTTGTTAATCTTTTCAGAAAACACATTACTAAGCCATGTTGTTCACCGTATCTGAGCCACCAATACAAACTCCTGCATTAGCCTGTCACTGTCATCCTGGCCATCCCATAGATACAAGCATCTTGTTTGCATTGTCTGTGTAGCTTCTGCATTTTTTATTTTATTTTTTTTGGCCACGCCTACGGCATGCAGAAGTTCCCAGGCCAGGGACTGAACTCTTGCCACAGCAGTGACCTGAGTCACAGCAGTGACAATGCTTGATCCTTAACCCACTGAGCCACCAGGGAACTCCCTACATTTATTTTTTAAATTGTTTTTTATTTTTATTTTTTAAGGCCGTACCTGGAGCATATGGAAATTCCCAGGCTAGGGGTTGAATTGGAGCTGCAGCTGAGGCCTATGCCATGGGTCTTTTATGGCCGCACCCACCTCCCCTCCCCCTCCTTAATCCCTGACAAACACTAATATGGTCTCCATTTTTATAATTTTGTTATTCAAAGGATGATACAAAAATGGGCTCGGGTGTGTGTAGGCCTTGGGACTGGCCTTTTTTCACTCAGCCTGTCTTTGGGGAGTCAGCTAGGGTGCCTTTTTATTTGTGCAGTAGTACTCCATGGCATGGATATGCCACAGCCTATCCCATTATTGACCCACACTGAAGGACGTCTAGGTTGCATCCAGTTTTTGATTATTGTGAAGTAAAGCTGCTGTAACTATTTATGTGTAGGGTTTTTTTTGATGTGTGTGAACCTAAGTCTTCATTTCTCTAGGGTAAATGTCCAGGAGTACAGTGCTAGTTGCGTGTTAAGGTCTAAAAAAACTGCCAAAGTAGTTTTGCATACCTACCAGCAATATTTGAATGGTCCAGTTTTTCTGCATCCGCACCAGCATTTTGCATTGTCACTAATTCTCCTTTTAGCCACTCTGATAGGTATATAGTGATAGCTTATTGTGGTTTTAATTTGCATTTCTCTAAGGCCTAATTATGTTTATCTTTTCATGTGCTTATTGGCAAACCATATATCCTCTTAGATAAAATGTCTGTTCATGTCTTTTGTCTAATTTCTAAGAATTGTTTGCTTTTTTACTGTTTAATGTTGAGAGTTTTAAAAAAATATAATCCAGATACTAGCTTTTGTCATATATGTGGTTTGCAAATACTTTCTCTTTCTCTGTAGCGTCTGTAACAGGGTCTTATTTTGTTTTGTTTTTGCCCTTGTTTTTTCTTTTTTGGCACACCCACAACATATGGAATTTCCTGGGTCAGGGATCAAATCTGAGCCACAGCTGCAGCAACACTGGATCCTTAACTCATTGTGCCAGCCCAGTGATCAGACCCATGCTGCCTCAGAGATAACACTGGATCCTTAACCCGTTGTGCCACAGTGGGAACTCTTTAACAGAGTCTTATGTAGAGCAAAAGTTTTTAATTTTAATGAGATCTAATTTGTCAATTTTTTCTTTTATGTATCATGCTTTTGATGTCAAATCTAAGAATAATTTTCCTAGTCCTAGACCCAAATATTTGCCTCTATTTTTTTCTAAAACTTTTATGTTTACTTTTCACATTTAAGCCCATAATCTATTTTAATATAAGGTACCACAAGGTTCATTTTTTTGCCTATGGATGTCCAATTGCTCCAGTACCACTTGGGTAAAGGCTATCTTTACCCCACAGAATTGCTTTTGCTGCTTTTTCAAAAATTGTACCGTATTTCTGGATCTATCCTTGTAGGAACCACCATAATCTTAATTACTGTATTAAGTCTTAATTTGAGTAGACTGATTCCTTTCACTTTATTCTCTTTCAAACCTTTTAGTTATTCCAGTTCCTTTGCTTTCCCTACAAATTTTAGAATAATGTTGGCCTTATCTATAAACAATCTTTCTGGAATTTTCATAAGAATTGCGTTAACCTTATATATCAGTTTGGAAGAATTGACATCTTTACTCCGTTGAGATTTCCAGTCCATGAACATAATATGCCTCTCCATTTATTTGTATCTTTGATTTCTTTCATCAACACTGTGTAGTTTTCAGCATACAAAGTCCTATACATGATTTGTTAGATTTATACCTAAATATCTTGTTTTCCATTAAAAGATTGTAAATAGTATTGTATTTTTAATTTCAATGTTCATTCGTCTTAAATCCATGTATGTATATGTAGAAATATAATTGGTTTTTTAAATGTTTACCTTGTATTCTGCCACCTTGATGAACTCACTTGTAAGTGCAAGGAGTTTTTAAAAAAATATTCCTTCAAATTTTTGATGTAGATAATTATGTCATCTGAAAACAATTTTATTTCTTCCTTTTGCTTCTTTTCTTACTCATAGCTCTGGCTAGAACTTCTATCTATATTGAGTAAGAGTGGCAAGAGTAGACAGCCTTATCTTGTTCTTAATTTTAATGGGAAGGCATAATAATAATTTTAATAATTATTAAATATAATGTTCATTGGAGGTTTTTTCTTTCTCAAGTCAAGTAACTCTCTAGTTTTCTGAGAATCTTTAACATGAGTGTATGTTGGCTTTTGCCTAATGATTTTTCTGTGCTGATTGAGAAGAATGTGTTTTTTCTTTTTCCTTTACACTGTTAATATGGTGGACTACATTGTTGTTTTCTTTATTATTATTATTATTATTGTTATTATTATTATTGCTTTTTAGAGCCGCACCTGTGGCATATGAAAGTTCCCAGGCTAGGGGTTGGCCTACACCACAGCCACAGCAATGCAGGATCCAAGCCGTGTCTGTGACCTACACCACAGCTCATAGCAACACTAGATCCTTAACCCACTGAGCAGTGCCAGCAATGGAACCCACATCCTCATGGATACTAGTCGGGTTTGTAACCCACTGATCCACAACAGTGCAACAACTCCCATTGCTGTTTTAATGTTTAACAAGAGTTGAATGCATGGATGGAATAAACTCCACATGGCATGTTTATCTGGATTATCAAGATAATACTAGGCTCATAAAATGAATTGGGAAATGTTCTCACCTGTTACATTTTCTGGAAGTAATTGTATATAATTAGCGTTAATTTTTCTTTAGGAGAAGAATAGAATTCTTGGTAGAATTCTTCAGTGAAACCGTCTGAGCCTGGGAATTTCTTTTGGAGAAACTTTTAAGTTACAAATTATATTGCCTTAAAAGTAAAATTATCTATTTCGTACTAGGTGAGTTGTGGTAGTTTATATATTTTATAGTACTGGTCAGTTTCATCCAAGTTGTAAAATACACGCATGTTGAGTTTTTCCTAGTATTCCCTTCTTATCTTTTTGATGTCTGCAGTGTGATATTTCTGTTTCATTTCTGATACTGGTAATGTGTATCTCCTCTCTCTAATTTTTTTTAGTATTCCTAGAGATTCATCAATTTTGTTGCTCTTTTAAAATAACTAGTCCTTGTTTTGTTGATTTTTCTCAATTTTTTAATTTTTCATTTCAATTTTACTTATGTCTGCTTTTATATACATTATTTCCTTCCTCCTGCTAGCTTTGGGTTTATTTTGCTCTTCTTTATCTAGATCCTGAGGTAGGAGATCAGATTAATGATTTGAGACTTTTCCTCTTTTCTAATGTATGAATTTGGTACTATAAAATTTCCTCTCAGCACTATGTTAGCTGCATCCCCCAAATTTTGATATGTCGTATTTTAATTTTCATTCATTTTAATATATTTTTCAAGTTTTCCTGAGATTTTATATATGGCCCATGGATTATTTAGAAGTTTGTTCTTTAGTTTTTGGAGAAGTTGTTATTTTTATGTTATTGATTTGCAGTTTAATTCCACTGTGGCCAGAGGACATACTGCATGACACCAATTTTTTACATTTATTGAATTTTTTTTATGGCCCAAGATATGGTCTATTTTAGTATATATTTTGTGGTTTCTTGAAAATAATGCACGTTATGATGTTTGATGAAGTGTTCTGTGAATACCATTTACATGCTATTATTTGATGGTGTTGTTGAGTTCTTCTCTATCCTTGCTGAATTTTTGTCTAGTTTTCTGTCAGTTGTTGAGAGAGGGATATTGAAGTCTCCAAATATAATTGTGAATTTGTCTATTTTTTCTTGCAGTTTTACCAGTTTTTGATTTACATATTTTGTGGCGCTCTTGTTTGATGCATACACATTTAGAATTACTATGTGTGGGAAGATTGGATTAAGATGGTGGAATAGAAGGACTGGAGCTAAACTTCTCTCCCGAAAAACAGCAAAACTACAAACAAATGCCGAGCAGCCTTCAACCAAATGGACTGTAAACTTCCAAAAAAGATATTCTACTCAAGAAGACAAAGAGGAGACCACATCAAGAGGTAGGAGGGGCGATTACGCGATAGAAGCAACCCCATACCTCCCGGTGGGAAGCCC
>PVHT020001749.1:2606546-2623799 GCA_004024745.2 Catagonus wagneri | reverse complement strand
AATAACATTTATAGCAACATGGATGAACCTAGAAATTATCATTCGAAGTGGAACCAGTCAGACAATTAGACAGCAACACCCAATGCTACTGCTTACATGTGGAAACTAAAGAGACACAATGAACTTCTTTGAAGAACAGACAATGACTCACAGATTTTGGAAAACCTTGGTTTTTCAAATAAAACAATCTGGGGGGTGGGGGGATGCACTGTGGGTTTGGGACACAGAATCTATCGTATTGACTTATGATCTTTGTACACCTATAACTGAAATAAAATTCATTGTTAATATGAAAAAAAAAAGAATTACTATGTGTGCTTGGTGGCTTAACTGTTTCGTTATTATATAATGTCTCTCTCCATCTCTGCCTATTTTTTTCTCTGATTCTACTTTATCTTACATTTATATAGCCATTCCTACTTTCTTTTGATTGATGTTTGCACAGTATATCTTTTTCTACCCTTTTTCTTTCAACCTGCCTATATTGTTATATTCGAAGTGAATTTTTTCTGGATAGTGTTTTTTAATAGACTTTACCAATTTCTGTCTTATAACTGGTGTATTTAATGGAATTAATGATATGTTAGGGCTTAAGTTTGCAATTTTGTTGTTTTCTGTTTTTCTCTTTTTTCTTTCTGTTTTTCCTTCCTTCCTTCCTGTGGATTAAGCTTTTTTTTAGAATTCCAGTTTGATTTTATGTATAATGTTTTAGAGTCTATCTCTTTGTATTCCTTTTTTCTTTTTTCATTATTATTAGTATTATTATAATATAATTGATTTACAATGTTTCATCAAGTTCTGTTGTGTAACAAAGTGACCCAATCACACACATTTGCCTATGCTGTACAGTAGGATCCCATTGCCCATCCACTCCAGATACAACAGTTTGCATTCCAACGAACCCCCAAGAATGCCCATCCTCCCCCTCCCTCCCCTTTCCCCCTACCCTGGAACCCCAAGTCTACTCTTCTTGGTCACACTCTGTTTCTGTTTTTTTGTTTGTTTGTTTTGTTTTTATTCTTAGATAGGATCATCTGTTCCATGTTTGAGATTCCACAGATAAGTGATATCATATAGCACTTGTGTGTTTCTTTCTGACTCACTTCACTTAGTGTGTGAGTCTCTAGCACCATCCATGTTGCTGAAAATGGTTTGTATAACTTTTTTTTTTTTTTTTGCTTTTTAGGGCTGCACCTGTGGCATATGGAAGTTCCCAGGCTAGGGGTCGAATCCGAGCTACACCTCATTCACTGCAATGCAGGGTCCTTAACCCGCTGAGTGGGGCCAGGGATTGAAACAGTGTTCTAGTTGGATTTATTCACGCTGCACCATGATATGAAATGAAAAAGACAATCAATAGATGCCAGTACCAAGATATAGAGATGTTAAAATTATTTGAAAAAGATTTGTTATAATTTCGTAGGTTCCTGAGGCTCTGTTTATTTTTTTCCGGTCTATTTTCTCTCTATGGATTATTTCTATTTATCCATCTTCTAGTTCAATTTATTCCTTCCTCTGTATCCTCCATTATATTGTTGAGGCCACCCACCCAACTTGTTTGTTTCAGTTACTGTATTTTTCAGTTCTAAAATTTCCATTTGGTTTTTCTTTATATCTTTTTTTCTTTGCTGAGGATTTTTTTTTCATTTGTTTTGTGTGTGGCTATAATTGCTCACTGAGGCATTTTTATCACAGCTTCTTTAAAATCTTTTTCAAATAATTTTAACATCTCTATATCTTGGTACTGGCATCTATTGATTGTCTTTTTCATTCAATTTGAGATCTCTCTTGTTCTTGATATGATGAGTGATTTTAACCTGGACACTTTTGCATGATACTTATGTTATGAAACTCTGGATCTTTTTAATATCTTTTTTTAAGCTGGGTTTCTCTGGCATTCTTCTGCACTGGAAGGAAAGAGGTGCTGCCTTATTACTATCAGGCAGAAGTAGAAGTCCAGGAACCCCACTCAGCCTCTATTGACACCTGAGGTGTGAGGTTTGTCATTATTGCTGCATATGGGTGGGAGTTCTAAGCCTCCCTTTGGTTACTACAGATCCAGGTGGGGTTTGGGGATATTAGGTCTTATTATCAGTCTCTGAGGATGAAAACTCCAGGTTTCTATTTGGCCTTCTGTGAGACCAGCCTTCTGGAAGTATTGGGACACACCATTACAGCTTCACAAGTATAGAAGTCTAGGTTCCCCATTTGGTCTTTGCTGGCATGGGTAATGTTTTCAGTGGTTTTTTCATTAAAATATACCAATTACTGTGTAAAATTTTCTGTCTTGCTGGGCTGCCCTTTTCCTTGACAGTTTGTTGGCGAGAGCAGGCTTTTGTTTGGGTGATTTTTATTTGTTCCCATTGGCATTTCAAGGTGGCCAGCTGCTTCAGCTCCAAGACTGGGGTATAAAAAAACCCCAGAGAACTTACCACCATGTTGTCAGTCCTTGAGTCTCAAGGCACTAAGTCAGTCTTCATCTTTCAGAGTCTTCTTTTGTTTGTTTTATATGTAACATTCAGAGTTTTTAGTTGCACTAAAAATTATGTGCACTTTATCTTCCTAGGAGCAGAAATATCCCAAATTTATTTTTACAATATACTATATTAGTCAGAGTTTTTGAGAGAAACAAACCCATAGGGTGTGGTGCATGTGTGCATATGTATGTGTGTGTTTTTGTGTGTACATATGTGTTTGTGTGTGTGCATGGTGTGTGCATGTGTGCGTGTGTGTGTGTGTGTGCGTGTGTGCGTGTGCGTACGTGTGTGTGTGTGAGAGAGAGAGAGAGATTTATTTTATGGAATTGGCTCCAGCTATTGTGATCATCACAGATGTGTATATTGGCAGTTCCAAAATCTGCCTGGCAAGTTCTCTGGCTAGAGACCTGTTGATGTAGCAATTCAAGTCCAGCCTGGAGGTAGAATTTCTTCTTCCCTGAGGGACTTGAATCTTTGTCTCTTAAGGCTTTCAACTGATTGGATGACCAACATCATAAACAGTTGTCTCTTTACTCAAACTCTACTGATTTAAATGCTAATCTCATCTAAATGATACCTTCATAGCAGATCAAATGACAGTGGTGGGGTTTGGGGATGTTAGGTATCATTAGCAGTATCCGAGGATAAAAATTCCAGGTTCCTGTTTGGCCTTCTGTGATGCCATCTAGTATCTTACCCAAATTATACCTTCACACAGATCAAATATCTAAACTGATATGTGATCAAATGTCTAGGTACTGTGACCTAGCCAAGTTGACACATAAAAGTAAGCATCACAGCCTTATTTTATTAATAAAGCAATTTCATCTAAGTACTCCCATATGGTAAAGTTACAGAATATTATTGACTTTTGAAAAATAAATATGGTTACCATTTCTTGAGTGTCTGCTTTTGTGACTTGCATCTGATTTGCAATGTCTCTATCTCTAAGTACAACTGAGTAAAGCAGAAGTCGATGCTGGTTTTCTAACCTGCAATCAAGTACCTGTTGAGCCCACTCTATGCTCCAGGGTCTTTCATCTTCTTCTTCTTCAAATATATATTACCCAATTTCATTTCAGGATTGTAAAGGGGACATTGTAATACAGTAGTTATAAAAAAGATGTTTGTCTGGTAAGGTTGAGAACTACCACCTTTGAGCAACTTGTCTAGGCTACCTCTCCAACCCTTCTGCATGTTCAAGTTATATAGATATTTAAACAAATCCTATAATATTGCTGTTTTTATGGTCAAATAGTTGTATGTCAGCAGTTTTATTATGTTTAATCTAATATCAGTTTTTCAACTAAAAGGAGCAGGAGTAGATTAGGCACTGCTCTGTAAGAGTGCTGCTCATCCAAGCTGTGCACAGGAATATTGACTTCCAGGGTCCATCTGTCCTTTATGGCAAGTCTTTTCTGGAACTATTTCTGATGTCCTGTCTTGCTTAGGATTTTTTTTTTTTTTTTGGCTTTTTAGGGCTGCACCTGCAACACATGGAAGTTCCCAGGCTAAGCGTTGAATCAGAGCTGCAGCTGCCAGCCATGCTTCAGCCACAGCAATGCCAGATCTGAACCCCATGTGTGACTTCTGGATCCTTCCACTGAGCAAGGCCACGGATAGAACATGCAACCTTATGGATACTCGTCGAGTTTGTTACTGCTGAGCCACGATGGGAACTCCTATCTTGCTTAGGATTTAATAAAGACAATGATCATACCCTTTCAATAAGCTAAACAATTGACCATATACACACAAACACTAACATTTAAATGGCATATCCATCTCCCACTCCCTCTCATTAAGGCATCATTGAGATTGTTAGATAAGAGCCTGCTCAGTTCATTTGGCTGGTGATTCTTGGTCATGGGTCTCTCCTTTGCCCCATAACTACCCTTTCTCTATGGTTACCATTTCTTGGGTGCCTACTTTTGTGACTTGCATCTGATTTCCAATGTCTCTATCTCTAAGTAAAACTGATTAAAGTAGAAGTCAATGCTGTTTTCTAACATGCAGTTAAGTACCTGTTGAACCCACTTGATACACCAGGGCCTTTCATCCTCTGCCTTCTTCAAAGTTCATACCTTAAGTTGGCTCAATCTTAGTTTTGTAGTTCTTAATCTCTAATATACAGAACACTGCACAGATCTATTCAATGCTAGCCAAAATCTAAAGGAAGTAGTCTGAAAGATCACTGTTGTAGCAATCTGTGGATTTTATATTCATCTTTGGGCAATGCATGGTATTTTAGGGATGGTGGTAGTGAATTTAGGGATGCATAAGTGTGTATGTGTGTGTACATGTGCGCTATGACTTTTGGTAGAAAAATAATGAATTTAAGATTGATAGCTGCTTAAGCATCTTTCTGCCATTATTCAAAAGAAGTTTTATTATGGTTACTTCCCATTATACCATTAAATTATGTGCCCCTTTTTGGTTAGGGCTTTTGCTGTTTAAGTCCCCCTCCTCAAGTCTATCATCCCCACTTGTATGTGAACCGCATAGATGCTCCTTCTATTTCTGGATGTCCTCACCATGAGGGGCTGGTATGGCATAGAGAATGGAGGTCAGGTGACCAGATGGCTGAGTGATTTTTATAGACCATAACCAGTGCTATCAACAGATGGGGATTCCATGGCTTTCCACCAGACAGTTGGGGGCTGCTAAAACATCAAGAACAACTTTATTTTGTTAGGAAAACTTTGAACATATGCAAATACACATACAAAATATAATGAACATCTATCATTGAGCCTCAACAATCATCAGCTCATTGCCAATCTTGTTTCATCTCTCCTTCTTTTCCCCAAATGAATTCTTTTGAAACAAATCCCAGACATCAGGTCTTCTATCTGTAAATACTTCAGCACATATATCTAAAAGATAATGTATTTTTTAAAACAAGAAGCAAATAACTGCACTGCTATTATCAAATTTAAAATATTAACAATAAAGCCTTAATATTATCAGTGTTTCTACTTCTTCCACTCTCTCATAATTCCCTTTTATGGTTGCTTGGTTTGAATCAGGATCCAAATAAAATCCACACATTTTATTGGTTGATGGTTCTCCTAAGC
Organism: Catagonus wagneri; assembly: GCA_004024745.2. Taxonomy (NCBI): domain Eukaryota; kingdom Metazoa; phylum Chordata; class Mammalia; order Artiodactyla; family Tayassuidae; genus Catagonus; species Catagonus wagneri. The sequence goes on along the minus strand of PVHT020001749.1, from coordinate 2,618,245 downwards.
CTCTTTTAATCTATATATTTCCCCCTCCTCTAATTTTTCTGTTAAAGATCTAAGTTTTTCATCCTGTTTGTCACATTTTAAATTTTACTGATTGCATCCCCATGGTGTCATTTAACTTGCTCTTCCATCTGTAGTCTTTCTTGTAAAATGGTATATCTGATGACTTGATTATAAACAGATTAGCTTTTTTTTTTTGTTTTAGCAAGAATGCTTCACAGGTGGTGTTGTGTACTTACATCAGGATACACATAATGTCTGGTTCTCTTTCTAGGCTATTAAAATTAAGCAGTGGTTTCAGATGTTGTTAGCTTGATTCATCCATTATTAATTTCCCTATCAACTTCTCACCTAACGGTTTAATGATCAGCAGAGTTTGAAAAATGGCAATCTCCTTCTAATCTTTCTTTTTCTTTTATTGGCTGGAATGCTTCTACAAATAGAAACTTCATCAGTACATTTGTTAGTCTGAGGCACAGTTCATATAGGACACACAGTATATATTCTTGATTCTTTCCCTTTGTTTACCAGTTTCAGAATAATGAATTGGCATTCTATTAGCCTGCAAGGGTAAAATAAGTTTGGGGTTTGTCTATATTTGTTTGCTTAGAACTATGAGCTCATGTATCAAACATGTTTGATATGCTTCAACCAATCATAAGCACTATTCTTCTTGATGCACAATTTGTATTATTTTTGGTTAGTGGGAGTCTTCTCAGTTTGGATCCTCAGTCCTTTTAACCCAACCCTAGTAGTCCATGATTGTGTTCTTGTTCTCAGACTCGACAAGATGTTTCAGGTTCCTCTTGCTTATTTCCTGCATCAGACTAGGATTCAGTTACTTTTTTCAAGGAAATTGGTTTCTTTGGTGGAAAATGGAATTTAGACACCAAAATCTGGACATTAGTGGTGTTTGTTGCTTCTTGGTTGGTTATTGTTTCTAGGCCTTTGCTATTGAACAAGAGCTAGAAAATTCCTTTTTTTTTTAAGAAAATACACGATGAGCTTATACTGATATTTTCAAATTCAAAATTAAGATCACAAAGTTTTTACATTAAGTCTGAATTCCTACCAATGTCAGTGTAATTACTTATTTACTATATATATATAGTAATGGAATATATATATATATATATATTACATTTTGCTTTTTTATTTTTTATAAATTACATTTTAGGTGTTCCTTTGATTTCATTTTACTTTCATATAAAACATTTACTCATCTGTAAAGTCAAATCTCAAAAATATGGTGAATTCAGAGAGGTCAAGTTTACATCTCTGTCCCTTCTACCACATTTCTTCCTTCTCTAATATATTATATATTAAATACATGTTTATATATATAAATATATATATACACATTATATATATCTTCTGGTTTTTAAAATGTGTTCTTCAATTTTTTTCATATAGTAGTGTTTTTCGCAGATCATCTCTAGCAATATATAGATACATTTCTCACATCTCTTAATATCTGCCTAGTATTCTATTGAATGGAAGTACTATAGTTTATACACTTACTTTATAAAATTCCATGGATGATAGACATTGAGTTTTTTCCTGTCTTTTGCTATTAATATCCTCTATTCATATATAATCCTATATTCATACATAGAGAGGAATATATATATATTTTATATATGTAGGATATGTATATATATATATATTCCTACATATCTATTGCATATTTTTTCCTATTTTGGCAATATATATTTAGGACAGATTTCTAGAGGAAAGACTTCTGGTCAAACGTAATTTTGCTAATATTTTCAATTGTCTTTCCATAGGGTAGTAGCACTTTTTTTCTATTCCCTGTAATAATGAATTTGTCATCAAACCTTTCAGTTTTTTTCCCTTAATAGGTATGAAATGATACTCAGAATAATTTTTATTTACATTTGTCTTATTATGAAGAAGGTTGAGCATTGTACATGTGTGTGAGGGCCATTTGCATTTCCTTTCTTATCTACCTGTTGACTATTTTTCTATAAGGTTGTTGGCCTTTTTCTTCTCTCTTTTGAATCTTTTTCATAGTTTATCTTTTGCTATTCTTCTTTTATTAATGATGTTTTGGTTTGTTTTTGCCATGCAAAAGTTGTCTCTTATTTATATGCTATCTGATTTATTAGACTTTTCCTTATTGTTTTTGGATTCCAAGTCATAGTTGAGGAAAATGATTCCTGGTCCCCGAATTTTCAGGAATTCATCCATTTTTTTCTAATTTTATATGATTTAGTCCATTATTATTACATCTTATCAAATGTTCTATTTAATCTCTGAGCTATTTGGAATGTATCTTAGTGTACCAGCTGAGAGACAGAGTCAGTTTTCTTTTTCCCTATGGCTATGCCATTGTCCCAATATCATTCATTTAAAAGGTCTATCTTTTGAGATGCCTCTTTTAATATACACTAAATATCTATAAGCAATTGAGCCCATTTTGGGATTTCCAAGTCTATTCTATTAGTCTGAATAGCCATACACTAATTCCATCCTGTTTTTTTAAATGATAAAGTCTTTGACGGGGTGTGGGGGGATGCACTGAGGGTTTGGGATAGAAATGCTATCAAATTGAGTTGTGATGATTTTTGTACATCTATAATTGTAATAAAACTCATTAAGTAATGGAAAACAAAAGAAAGAGCTACTGAAAAAAAAACAAATTGACTTTTGCTCAAATAAATGCTTAAATTAAAAAAAAGTCTTTGAAATATCTTAATGTATGGTAAGGTTAGTTTTTCTTCATTGCTTTTTCAAGATACTAAGGTATATTCCAAATAGCTCAGAGATTAAATCGAATATTTGATAACATGGAATAATAGTGTAATAAATCATATAAAATATAGGAAAACATGGATGAATACCTGAAAATTCAGGGACCAGGGAAAACTTCCCTGGCCTATGACTTGAAATCCAAAAGCAACAAGGAAAAGTCTAGTAAATCTGATAAGATATAAATATCCAGCTATTTCTGCTTGTTTATTCTTGGTGAACTTTAGAATCAACTTAGCCCCAGAAAAAAAATTGGGGTCATCAGAAATTCATAAATTATCTTAGAGTATATTGGTATCTTTTTGATGTTCATTCTTCCTATCTATGATCATGGTATATCTCTTCATTTCTTAAAGCATGCTTTGGTTTCTTTCATAAAACTTTTATATTTTCCTTGAATAGGGTGGAACATTTCTCATTAAGTTTGTACACACTGTCTTCTTTTTCTCCCTATCATGAATGAGATCTTATTCATTGTTTCTTCCAGATGACTTGTGTTTATAAATATGTAGGCCATTGCTCTTGCTTATTAATTTTACAAACTGCTACTTTAATGAATTCTTTCATTGCTTGTGTTAGTTTTTCCATTGATAGTTTTGGGTTATCCCAATATATTATCATATCATCCACAAAGAGAAGTCTTTTTATGCTGTTTCTTTTCAAATTCTTCTGCTCCTAATTATTTTCTTGTTTTATTGCTTTGCGTAATACTTCCAACACAACTTCACACTGTAGTGGTGATCATGGTCATCTTTGTCTTAGTTCTGACTTCAGTGGGAAAGTATTTTTGGCATGAGTGAATGCTGCATTTCTCAAATGTCTTTTCTGCATCATAAGGAGACTATCAAATGATTTTTATCCTTAGCCCTATTAACATAATGAATCATATTTCTGGATTTCCTACATTGAACCACATTGGAATTCCTAGAATAAACAGTTTGCTTACAATGTATTATCTTTAATATATTGTTGGGCTCTATTTGTCTAAGTTTTTCTTTAATATTTTCATATCAATATTAATAAGTGAGATTGGTCTGTAGTTTTAATTCTTTTATGAAATCTTTGTCAGATTTTCAAATTGGCAAATTTTGGAGGACCATAGCTGGGTCTTGTTGACATTTTTGAGCAAGGGATCAAACTGACACCACTAACCTTCTTCACCACAAGAGAACTCCTCAAATTGGCAATATTTTTGGCTAAATAAATAATTGATTTATTTAGATTTATTTAAGATTTCCCTCTCTTTCTGTGCTGTGGAACTGGGTTTATCCGATTTTTAAAGGTTTGCTAGAATTCCTCTGAGAAACCATTTGAGCTTGATGCTCTTTTGGGGTCCTAGTGGGAAATTGCAATTACTTTCTATCATTCTTCTGTGATAACTGGTCCCTTCAGATTTTTCAAAGAAAAGGAGCCACTTCTGGTGAGTTATGACCTGCAGGAGTTGAGGAACGAAATTTAAATATCCTTTGTAGCTTAGGACCTATGGATATTGATTTTACTGGTATATGACTTTGTTTTTATGATTCAAACACTTAGAAGCAATAGTTCTTCCTCACAACCTTCATTAAATCATCTTGGAATTAGAATGTCATTGATAGTATGTTGTAAGACAAATAGTGTTCTCTAAGGCCTTTCTTTCCTTAGGAACAAAAATTTGTATGACTACATGGGCTCAGTTTCTTATAGAAATTTACTGTATACTAAAGGAGGTATCTCACCATTTATAAACTGCTTAAATAAATGGCTTTGGGATAACTGCATAGCCATTGGGAAAAGAGAAAAATGAATCTGTCTCTCACCCGGTATTACTAAGACACATTCCAAATAGCTCAGAGATTAAATAGAATATTTAATAAGATGGAATAATAATGGAATAAATCATATAAAAATAGGAAAAAAATGGATGAATTCCTGAAAATTCAAGCAGCAGGGAAAACTTCCTTAAACTATGAGTTGAAATCCAAGAGCAATAATGGAAAGTCTAAGATATATGACAGCACATGAATAATAGAAAACTTGCATGGCAGAAACAAAGAAACAAAAACATGACTAATAAGGAAGAAGGGCAAATAACTAACTCACAGCAGAGCTGGGATCCCCAAGTCACCAATCACATATTGACATTCATGTGAATTTAAGAGTTAGACTAAAATGTAAAGCTTTCAATCGTGGTTAAAATCTCCAATAGATTTAATAATTCATTAAAAATGACTTTTTTCTAACTCTTTGGTTGCATTTGCCAAATGAAGATGGCTTAATTTGGTTTGGGGGTTGCAATTTGGTGCTGAGAGGAACTGCATGAGATTTTAAGCATTTTTTTTCTCTGCATTTCACTCTTAAGAAACCTCAATCCTCTACTCTCATCCCTCACTTACTTTTTCTCTAGATAATATTTTCCACTAGAACTTTGGGGAACTAAGCAGATGCATTTGGATGCCTTCGTCCAAACTAATGACTTGTTTCTGGACAGAAAAATGTTACCATCAACAGGATTTTTTTTTTTTAAATATTATACAGTGTTTAGTTCAGGCCAGCAGTGTGGGATGGGGATTCAGTCTTGGGATTTGCCAAGATATTTATGCAGCAGGAATGTTACTTATGTAAGCCTGGAAGTGCTCCTGACAGGCTCAACTCCCTCTCCCATCTCAGCTTTTTTTCATTAAGAAGTTGATCTTCCTTTCATGATACCACAGTAAGTGGCTAAAAAGAAAAGAAAAAAATTGTTTACTGTACAAAATAACCTAACTTTCTCCAAAACGACCACTTGGTTAAAGGAACCACAAGGAGTTCTGGAAAACTGGTCTACAATTTTTTTTTTCTTTTGGCTTGGCACCTAATGCACTTCCTATTGCTCCCCAGAAACAATCCAACTCAGATTTGGGGGAAAAAACATTTTTTTAAATAAAATAAAAAACAGACAAACAAAGACAACTTTTTCCTTTTGCATTTTTCTGGGGACTACAAATGAAATTTCATGTAACAACACGATGTTGAGGTGAGGGGAAGTCAGAAATGATAGACATTAACAAAACATAAGTAAAAGTCTATTCTTAACAATCGTGAGAAACGGATGCAGTAGAGAATTAGAACTCACCTTGACAAGAATGAGTAAATATTTACACACATATATAACCAATCAACAAAACTGGCTGGGAGCAAATAGGGCATTTAGGGGTGAAAACGGAGAGGACTCTGGAAACCATGAGGCCACACGCCCAGCCCTGCCTGCTTACCTCATCCTCCCACTGTTCTGTGCATGCTGCCCGATGAGTCAGTCAAGATGATAAACGTAAATGATTTTAAGCAGATGTGTGTCAACACTCCTTGATGAAAGGATGCCAGGAGCTTCTACCAGTCTGTGACAGTACCCATCCCTCCATAAAGCAACAGTCCCCCATCCAAGGTGTTAACAACTCCAGGTCACACTCCAAGTGCCCCTTTCCTGGGGACCTCTGTGATAGCAACAGCTCAGAGTGGGGTTGGGGAGCTATTCTTCACATTCTTAGGCTGGGTCTTGAGGCATTGGTAGGAGTTTACCTGCTGCCTGTGGCTCTGTGAACCTCCTGGATGAGTGTTGGGGCCATGGCTCTAGCTGATATGGTTTTCACACAGATGACCATGAGGCTGAAGCTATAATCCTGAGGTGCTACCAGGCCTTTTCAGTGTTAATTGTTGGAAACAAGATGAAGCCTCTGCCTAAATATCATGATGAGAGCATGGGGGCATCTACTCTCTCTCCTTCTCATGAATTCCTCCCACTAATATATATTGAACAGACAGATTCTGGCAGGGCTGCCATACAGCTGAGAAGCCTGCACACTGCACAAGGATGCTCTAGTCAAGCGTTACCGTCCGCATGGCAGACAGCACAGGTTTGTGTGTTTCCTGTGCCAGTTTTCTGGAGGACATCAGTATAGTGTCTTGAATAGGGGACACTTCCTTCCCAGCTACGCAAAATTGTTACTGGGCTTGATTAGTGTGCTTGAAGTACTAGGTAGTTGGTTCTGGGTGGTGAGAATCCCAAGATGTGTGGGATCCAGAAGTCTTCTCATCATTCTGGATTTTGTCCTTTGGGTACCAGGACAGAGTGAGCTAAGATGTGAAGACCAAGGGAGGAGGAGAGCCTTGGCTCCTGGAAGCAATCCATATCATACTGGCCATACTGTCTAGAGAAATGCTCTCCGACACAAATACCATATAAGCCACAAATACCATATAAGCCACAAATGCAAACGACCTATTTCAAATTTTCTAGTAGCCACATTTTTAAAAGTAAAAAGAAGCAGATAAAATTAACTTTAATAACAGAATTTACATAACCCAATATGTCTAAAGTATTAGAATTCGTCATATCATCAATATAAAAAATAAGTAATGAGATAATCTTATTCTCTCTCTCTCTCTTTTTTTTTTTTAGCATGAAATCTTTGAAATCCAGTGTGGGTTTTTACACTTTCAGCACTTCTTTTTTTTTTTTTTTTGTCTTTTTGCCTTTACGTAGAACTGCACCCGCGGCATATGGAGGTTCCCAGGCTAGGGGTCTAACAGAGGCTGTAGCTGCCGGCCTTCGCCGCAGCCACAGCAACGCGGGATCCGAGCCGCCTCTGTAACCTACACCACAGCTCACGGCAACGCCGGATCCTTAACCCACTGAGCAAGGCCAGGGATCGAACCCGCAACCTCATGGTTCATAGTCGCATTCGTTAACCACTGAGCCACGAAGGGAACTCCTCAGCACATTCTAATAGAGATCAACTACATTTCAAGGGTTAGGTGACCTTCAGTGGCCAGTGGCCCCCATGTTGGACAGGTCAGCTCCAGAACCTTGCTGATGATCAGCTGAATGTGTGTGTGTGTGTGTGTGTGTGTGTGTGTGTGTGTGCGTGTGTGTGTATGTTGTGGAGGGAGGCCCGCAGACACACGGACAGTGCTAGGGTCTGAGACAAGGTCAGTGCTGGGCGGGGCAGGGCGATACCCAGCAGAGTGCCCTGAGTTGATTCTTAGGGAAGAGAGGAAATAATTACAAAGCAGGGAAATGGTCAGGGATTAAAACTGTGGTTTTATCTAGCAGGTTAGAACCAGGCCACCAAGTGCAGAAAACTGTATTTGTCAGAACCCTCTGGAAGGCCCAGTCAGTGATGAGCAGCACCCAGAGGTATCTAAGTCTGTGCGCGGTGACAACCCGGCCAGAACTGCATTGGCTGGGGGCTCAATGAGATTTCCTGGGGGTGCTGATTTCAGCAAGAGAGCAAGAAAAGGTACGAAGAAGGGAAATCACCCTGGAAACTCCGCATATGACTTTTTTTCAGATTTAAAAAAATAATAAAATCTGTATGATGAAAATTGCAAAATACTCATTAAAGAAATCAAAGAAGACCTAGATAAATGGAGAAACAGCCTATGTTCACGGACTGGAAGACTCAGCAGAATAAAGATGCCAATTCTACCCTAACTGATGACAGTTTCAATGCCATTCTTATCAAAAATCTTAGCTTGGCTTTCACAGGCATGAAAAGAGCCAGATCTAAAATTTATATGGAAAAGGAAGGGCTCTAGAAAACAGTCTGGACAGAGAAGAATGAAGTGGGAGGAGTCACTTGCTGATATCAAAGCTTACTCTAGAGTGACAGTAATCAGACATGGCAGGGGGACAGAATAGAGGCGCTGGTGCTTGGGATCCTTGCCTTGTGAATGTTGACCCAACCCATGGATTCTGGAGATTCTCCTCGCTCCCTCTCCCTGGGGAAGACTAATTTTGTGGGCGGCTTCTGAATCACGTTGGCACAGGGTGGGGTCCTCTGGGTGGCATGCCAGCCCCCCTCTGCACACCCTCTCCTAACCGTAAGCTGTGGGGCTGGACCTCCCACCACCGTTCTGAAGGATTAGGCCCATGTCCTTGCCTCTGACCTTGCAGCCCACTCCATGCCCCTCCTGGGAGTCCCGGGGAACTTGTGCATGCTCCCGGGCTGCTCTGCTGCCACCTCCAACATCCTGTAGCACTAGGTCTCTCCATATGACCACAGATAGGTCTCCTCACACCAACCAGGCCACTGCATTGTCACCCCCAGCATTCCAGATGGAAGGTGGAAGCCAGTGCCCCTGAGCTGGTACCCCTCAATCCATGGAGGTGTCTATCCCTGTCCAATGGAGAGTGGGGAGACAGCCCACAATCCAGGGACATTCCTGAGGCCTCTCAGCCAGCAGGAACCCCTTGCGATGCCATCCCCCACCCGTCTCTTCTGTTCCGGTTTTTGGGGCTGCACCACAGCACGTGGAATTTCTCAGGCTAGAGGTTGAATCAGAGCTGCAGCTGCCGGCCTACACCACAGCCCCAGCAATACTGTATCCAAGCTGCGTCTGCAAACCTACATCACAGCTCATGACAGTACTGGGTCCTTAACCCACTGAGTGGGGCCAGGGTTTGAACTGCATCCTCATGGAAACTAGTTGGGTTCTTTACCTCCGAGCCATGATGGGGAACTCCTGCTTTTCTCTCTTAAATCTACTGCTCTGGGAGTTCCCATCACAGCTCAGTGGTAACAAATGTGACTAGTATCCATGAGGACCTTGGTTCAATCCCTGGCCTCACTCAGTGGGTTAAGGATCCAGCATTGATGTCAGCTATGGTGTAGGTCACAGACGCAGCTTGGATCCTGCATTGATGTGTCTGTGGTCCAGGCCAGCAGCTGTAACTCCCAATGCCATGGGCACAGCCCTAAAAAGACCAAAAAAAAAAAAAAAAGCTGCTGCTTTGTGTGTGCCTTGAATAGCATAGTGGGGTCTTCCCTTCCTGGGTACTCTAGGTCCTCATTCCCCAGGAAGTCAGCCTCACCCTGGAGGTGGGGCGTGAAAGGAGGAAACACTGCTGGGCAAAGACAGGCGGATAAGGAGAGTGTCTCCTCCCGCTTCTCCGCTGCTTCTGTGGGCAGCCCCTTCCCACTGCCTCCCTGAGGAGGATGGCTTCTGTGCTGGCAGGTGGACAGAGAGAAGCAATTCTCTCTTATTCGACTCTGCAGTCCCGAGGCTGCATCCCCAGACCAGGAGCAGTGTAAGAGAGCAGCAATGCGCACTCTGAGAGTGTGTGACTGGGCCTGCAGCTGAGGTGGAAGAGCCTCTAGGCAGAGAATCCAGCCTGGCTGAAGGCCCCAGGCAAGAAGGAGCAGCCAACAGCCAGCAGGTGGGCCAAGGAAGCAAGATCAAGGTTCAGGGAGAGGCTGGGGGACAGACATGGCCCCTTGTGTGTTTTCTGTCTCATTCATTGAACTCGAAGTAAAGGAAGAGGGTCTAGAAAACTTAAGTCCTTTTACTGCCCTAACTCCCCAAGACTCACACCTGACCCAGGGGTAGGTGCTCAGCCAATGCCAAGTTCATCGGGTTATGGGGGCTTAGATGTGGAGCTGATGAGAAAATGGAAGCAGAGGGAGTAAACTGACCCAGTCAAAGTGGACTTAACCCTGTTCATATTCCCCTTCCAGATAATAGCTCCCCACTTTTCCTCAGGACACCGACCCCACCACCACCACTATATTCCATCATGTGGTTCTGTGATCTGGCACGGCTGCCTCCACTCAGAGGAAGGATGTGACTGAGGCCAAAGTAGTGGCCACGGTGCACCCAGTGACCATCAGGATTGGCTCAGGGATAAACACGACAAATTCAGGCCAATAAGAAACAGCCTCAAAACTTGTCTGCAGCCTATGATGAAAGCTGTTTCCTTGGAGGAATCTGCCTGAGAGTGAAGCCAAGTCAAAGAAAGCTGAGTGAGAGAGTGATAGCTCCTTGATGGCCTCATTAGAACACCTGGATCCAGCTATGCCTGAAGCTATGCCTTGAACTTTTAAATTATGTTCCTCCATGTGTTTCATTTTTTGCTTGAGACAGTTTGACTTGTGCTTCTAGTATTTGAATCTTATAAGTTCTGGCTAATTTAGCACCTCTGGCCAGGCCTTCCTTTCTTCATCTTACTTTTGGCAGTATAATAATGAAGTTTTCCAGAGGCTGTTCCATAGCATGGAGCCCTTCCACTTACCTGTGACCTCCAATCAAGTGTTTGTTGGTTGAGAGAAGCTCATTCTTCTTTGCAAAGCCCCTGGCCCTGCTTTTCTACACTTCTACCAACATATATCACCCCCACGCTATGTGTAGGACACATCGCTAATCCCTGTGGCCCTGTGCTCACCCAGCCTCAGATCCAAGGCCCTCTGGACCTTGCAGGGCAAGGGGCTTGAAGTGGGAAGGGATGACTTCTGAGAGGCCAACAGCCCAGTCACCGCCCACTGCGCAGGTCCCCCCAGTGCCTCCCTGGCAGCTCTCAAGACAAGCTGTGAACACACATTACTGGCCCTAGGGAGGGTTAATTTTTCCAAAGGCCTTTTCCAAGCCAGAAAGAACTGAAATGTGAGCTCCCCCTACTTTAACCACGGGCAGAACTGCCAGGGCATCCAGGCTCATTCCTACCGTGTGTTATGGAGCCCCAGCGGACACGCAGCCACTGGGGTGGAAAACAGTCCTGCGGTGGAGGTGGAAGACATCAGGGGTTTCCTGTGTGTAGAATAAGGAAAAACTGCCCTGTTGGGGGGTTAGGTTCCACTACACGACTTTCCTCAGTGAGTCTGAAGCCCTAGGAGTACAATACGACAACTCTAAGCCTCAGTTTCTCTACCCATAGGTGGACAGACACATGCTTCCTCCCCGGTCCTTGAGAGGAAGAAGGAGGCAAGCCACACGTTAAGGGTTTACACTCGGTGCTCGGCCCCTGCGCAGCTCTGGGTGAATCATTCTAGCTGTGGGAATGATCCCACGAGGCGGGCACCTTCCTCACCCCCTTGTACAAAGAAGGCAGAGGCTCAGTGAGGGCAGGCAGCTTCCCACGGTGACAGGAGTAGACCCTGAGCTTCCCAACGGGTCCCTTCACCTGGGGGAGGGCTGGC
>PVHT020001749.1:2583319-2605546 GCA_004024745.2 Catagonus wagneri | reverse complement strand
GGGGGGGGGATTCCCTCCCCAAGGAGGGTGCACGGTGGGGCGGGGACGGTGACCGGCTCTGAAGGCCCTCGAGCTCTTCCAAAAGTAAGAACAAACTGTCCAACTCAGGTGAGAGTCAAGACTTTGAAAGGAGAGAAAGCCCCCAGGAGCCCCCGGGACATGTGCTATTGGGTGAAATAATTGAGAAAACCTGCCTGATCTCCCACGGAGACATAAATCATCTTGTGCCACTCGGGACGGATACTCACTGTGAGGCTGGGTGGGGGAGGGGATGAGAGTGTGAGGCCGGAAAGGGGTGGAGAGGGATGGTGACACAGAGGGAAACAGGGAAAGGAAGAGCCGGACAAAGACAGACTCCCAGGGTGAGACCGCCGTGGAGAGCTCAAGGGAGCCCGGCTGATTTAGGGGGCACGTGATATCTGCGAATTGGGAGGATTAGGAAATGAAGAGGATCAACGGAAGTCTGGGTGTTCTTGGCTCAGGAGACCCTGGCCTGGTGCCCACCTGTGGCGCTCCCTGTGAGCCTGTGTGTCACAAAGCAGCCTAGGCAAGGAGGTCACAGACACCAGCCTAGATTTTATCCCCACTTCTCCCTCCTGAAAATGACCAGGGGCAGGCCGCTGAGCGGGGCGTCAGTATCCCAGGGCCTCACTGCCCACCCTGCAGATGGCAAGTGCTGCCCCCGGGCAGGGAACGGGGCTGGGGAGGATGCTACAGTTAAGAAGGCCTGCTGCCCCAGGCTGCTCCCTTCCAGAGACAGGAGAAATGCCCATTCGAAAGCTAAGGGCCACTGAGGCCAAAAGCCACCACTGCCCCCGTCTAGGGGAGAGCCTGGTCCTACCTGCCCTAAGGATGGGGGTGGGAACAGGTGCCTGCATCCTGTTCTGCCAGCATCGCTGAGGGGAGGCCTGTCATCCAGCTTTACAAATGAGGAGAGCGAGGGCTCAGAGGGGCTGAGCATCTTGGCCAAAGTCTCCCAGCTGGTGAGAAGAGGCACCAGGAAACCAGAAAGCGGAGGGGTTTACTGCCTCTTTTTCACTCTCTCTCTCTCCCTCCTCCCTCAGCCTCCCTCTCCCTCCTCCCCCACCTCCTGTCTTCCCTTCGTCAGTCGCCTGCGTTTCCCCCATCATTTTTCTGTCGATTAAAGAGAGGAGAAGGCAGCAGATGCAGAGTCGGGAGGGGAAGTACCCATGGCCTTGGGGGAGAAAGGCCTGGCCAGTCCGGCCTCAGCCCCAGCCCTGGGCATCAGGCTGTGTGGGCACCAAAGCCCCTTTTGTAACGTGGCCTGTGTGTCTCTGTTCCACCACATCAGAGCCACCTGAGCAGGTTAGGGATGAGGGAGCTCGCTGGGCAGCCTGGAAGGTTATGAGTCGCCCTTTGGAACGGTGAGGGCTCAGAGCACACCGCAGCCGAGCAGCTCTGCAGACCTGGAGGGGGCCGGGGTGGGTTCTTGACTGCCATTTCCCGCCAACGCCGAACAGGCCCAGGCCCGACCCAGACTGAACCGGCCCAGTGCCCAGCCTCTCCCCCATCTCCCTGTGTCTCATCTGAAGTTGAGGTGCAGGGGAGATTGGCCTCTCGGGGGAGGGATCTCTGGAATTTCTGATAGAGCCTCAGGCTTCACTTGACCTACATTTGAACCCTGGGTGCATGTGGACCAGCTCATCGGGCCTCTCTGATCATCGGTTTTCTATAAAATGAGGATAATTAGAGCCACCTTGGAGGCGAGTGACAGCGGAGGGCACCCCTTGTGCACCACACCCTGCCGGAGCCTCCCTCCCCAGTGGAGGCGGCGCTGTTTAGGTTTCCTTACGGGCCTCAGGGAAAGGTCTGCAGGAATCTGGGGGCTAAAGGAGGAGAGGGACATCCTCAATGTCCTCAGGGACCTGCAGGGACAGCTGTGTCCCCAGGACAGGAGCCAGTGCACCCCCCTCCCAGCCTGAGGATTTAGAAGGAACTTTTGGTGTCTTTCCACCTTTGCAAATATCCACACTGCTCTCCAAGAGCCCCTGCCTGGCCTCACCCACCAGAATGACCAGTGTTCCACCCCCAGGAGACCTGGAATGCGCATGGTAGGGGAATTTAACCCCTTTCTGATCTCTTTTGCTTTATCGTTGGTGGTGGTTGTTATGCCCCAGACAAGTCCATATGGAGAGAGGCATTAGGTCAGCATTTCAGCCTGGGCCACCCGGCCAAGTCCATTACAGCACTGCCCTCTAGGGATGGCCAGCAACCTGCCCAGCCCAGTGGCCGCCTCCACAAGTCCTGCCTTCCCAAGGGCTGCCAGAATGACCCGCCCAGCCCATCAGAGGCTGGCCCAGGGTGCGGAGGCCTCCCCTGCTGCAGGCAGAAGGCCCCCTTGGAGGAACCCGGCATCCCTGAGGACCCAGCCCCTCTGTGGATTACCCTGACCCAAGGCAGAACAGGGGGTGGCAGTCCCACGGGTGGGGAGCCAGGCGGGCCTGAGCGCCAGTCCCAGCACCTGACACCTGACAATTACAAATGCTCCGCGTCACCCTTAAGGCCAGGAACTTGCTCTAAGGGCTTATGTTAATTCTCACAAGAGTCCTGTGAGGTGGATCTCTTGACAGCTCCACTTTTACAGAAGAGGAAGCCGGGGCACGGAGCAGGTAAGAAAATGCACTGGCAGGGTTTTCCGAGGGTAGGTCGTGCTCAGAAAGCCCCTGGCAGGGTGCTGGGACCTAGCAGGAGCCCAGAGGAGAGAAGCCGTCATTACTGCCCGACACAGTCCACTGTCTGTGGAGAGCTGGGGCAGGGCTGATGAGATCAGATCGAGTAGACTGAACATCAGGAGAGCCTTCCTGCCGCAGCTTCTATCCTCAGGGAGGTGCCCGGCCACTCACAGCTCTGATTGTGCCTGTCTAGCCCTGCTGAACAGAGGACCCGGGACCGCTGATTCCTAGCCAGCTCTCTTGGCTCACAGAGGGTCTTTACTCTGATGCCCGTGTGCATCCTCACTCCTTGGGGACATCACCATGCCGATGCACACCTCTGTGATGGGCTTCCGTTTTGGAGCAGTCGCTTTAACTGAACTGCAACGATTTGGAATTTGCAGGAAGCAACCTAGGCACTAACCGATGGCTGTTTTTCATCTGCCCACGACAGGGGTCCCATTCTAAACTCTTGTGGGGTTCCCTTCGATTTACTGATTCTGGCCCAGCCTCCATGATTCATTGGGAAAACCATTGCACCTTTCCCCACTGGCCACAGGTGACCAGGTCTGGAGTGGACGTAGAACACTAGCAGGACCGATCAGAGGCTTCTCTTTGTAACCTGGGGCTGAGAAGCTGGGAGGTGTGTGGGGCAAAGCTGCCAGAGGTCCAAGCGTCCATAAAGTAAAATCAACGGGGAAAAGGGAACTTTTAAAACTTCTTCATGGGAAAAACAATCATGAAATGAAATGCTGTGATGGAATTAACACAGGGTTTCATTGTAACAAAGTCTTTTCTTCTCTATATTTAACCTATATTTTCATTTAGATTAGAAAATACTTTCTTCTCGAAAAAAATCAGTATTGAAACACTTTAGCTAACAGTTCTATCTTCATAGAGTCAAAAGCCCATTGAGATGGTGGGTTCAAGATGCCCAAATTCAAGTTAAAAACCATCTTCCTCTTGTCCCTTCCTCATCACTCCATCTACCCTCTGAGCTCTATGTCAGACAGGGTTTCTTATAAATACTTCATTTGCTACTTGCATCCCTCAAGTGATGCTAATTGGCAACCCATTGAATCCTTCAAGTTACTTTATGTTTTCAAAAGTAATTGAAAGTAGTCAAATTGCAAGTACTTAATAGCCAAGATTTTGAAATGCCTCATCCATAGAGAATGGATAAAAAAGATGTGGCATATATACGTGTATGTGTATTGGGGGCGTGGGAGAATATTGTTCAGCCACAGGAAAGGAGGACATTCTGCCATGTTTTGACATGGATAGAACTTGAAGGCATTATGCTCAGTGAAATCAGTCGTTAAGAGAAAGACAAACACTACATAACATTACTAATATATGGAATCTAAAATAGTCAAACCTATTTAAAAAAAAAAAAAAACAGAGAGTAAAATACTGAATACCAGGGGAAGGGGAGTGTAAGGATAAGATTGACAGGTACAAAGTTCCTTGGTGGCCTAGCAGTTAAAGATTTGGCATTGTCACTGCTGTGGCATGGTTGACCCCTGGCCCTGGAATTTCCACATGCTGTGGTTGCAGCCAAAAAAAAAAAAAATGGATTGACAAGTGTAAACTTGTAACGAGTACTAAATGAGCCATGGAGATCTAATGTACAGTATGTATATAGACAATAATATCGCACTGAAAATATGTAGTGTGATAAATATTACAGCAATCTAATTACAATATGTAAAGGTATCCACCTTAAATTTTTACAATGTTACATGTCAAATTTATCCAATTAAAAAAATACCCTAGGTTTCCAGTTTCCCCCTGCATTTTCCCCTCTGAAGGAGACTGGTCGGTTTCCCAAGATTTTGTCCAATAAAGGTAAGTCAGTGGCATCTTTGTTATCATCATGGCTTGTGTCTCTGAAGATGAGAGTGTGTCTCCAGCTGGGCTAGTCTATACCAGGTCTTTTTCTCCCCACTGCATACGGCCCAGCCCTCGTGTGTACAACTCCAGGCAAGGAACTGGCTGGTGTAGAGTAGACACCTGGTCCTTGCCCTCATGCAGGCAGCACTGACATCTGCCCACTTTGGCCCAGAAGACTGAGGTAGGTCAAAGTCAAGGTGAGTTGTCTGCAGCAGCTTCCAGGCAAGGAGACATGAGATCACATGTCAGCCAAAGGGTGGTCTTCCTCTGGCAGCACAGGCCCCATTTCTCTCTGTCTGGCTTCTTCAGGAACAGAGTGGCTCTGTGATCACCCCCTTTTCCTGAAGCCAAGGGGACAGGGACACCAGGTGCCAGCTTACAGATTGGAGGTCCCACTTTCTATTTTTGTGCTCTTTTACAAAATCTCCTGAGATTTTTCCAACATCCCCTCACCCTGAGCCTTTCCACGAATGTTTTTTTCAGCTATTATTGACATATAACATTCTATTCATCTCACACTTACAACCTAATGATTCAATATTTGTATATACTGTGAAATGATCACTACAATAAGTCCAGTTAACATCCATCACCATGCATAGTTACAAAATTTGTTTTTCTTTCGATGAAACTTTTTAATATTACTCTCTTAGCAACTTGCAAATGTGTAATACAGTGTTATTAATCAGTGTTCCCAGGCTGTATATTATATCCCCAGGAATTATTTATTGTATAGCTGGGATTTTATATTTTTAACCTCCTTCACCCAACAAACAGTTTTTCATAAGGCTGTCCTGGACTTAGAGAGATGGAGGTGGAGTAGGAAGGGTGGGGACGGGGAGGAGGAAGAAGCACAGCACAGAAAAGGAACCAAGTGAAGTTCTATCCTTACTAGCCAAGGCTTTATGCTGAGAACACCCAGCACCATCTGAACATAAGTGATCTCAGAATTGGGAGGAGTCAGGCAGGCCTGAGACACAGAATTGGGTTCCAAGTCTCCCAGATCTGGGGACCAGGAAGTGGGAGCTGTGTCCTCTGGGAACCCTGGGGGTAAGGGTGGGAGAGGGGTGATGGGACAGGAACAGGCTGTCCTTGACCGTGGGGAGGCCTTTCTAGAGCTGGTCAGCCACACCATCCATGCCCTATTTCACAGCAGAGTCCTGGAGCTGGCTCATACCTGATGGTGGAGAATGCTGTGGGATTTTCAGAAAGCTTGTGAGCTGATTGTTAAAGCTTTTATTAAAGATTAAACTGTACAGGGTTTCCCTGGTGGTTTAGTGGGTTAAGGATCCAGGGCTGTCACCGCTATGGCTCAGGTTCAGTCCTTGGCCTGGGAACTTCTACATGACTTGGGTGCAGTCAAAAAAAAAAAAAAATTAAATTGTTCTGACCTAAAGATTATCATACTATTTGAAGTTAGTCAGGCAGAGAAAGACAATTATTATATGCTATCACTTATATGTGGAATCTTAAAAATTGTACGAATGAACTTATTTACAAGACGGAAACAGACTCAGACATAGAAAACAAACTTACGGCTACCAAAGGGGAAGGCAGGGACAGGCGGGGAGGAGCAGTTAACAGATGCACACTGCTAAGTATGACTAAATAAACAGCAGGGATTATAGCACAGGGAAGTGTATTCAATGTCCTGTAATGAACTATAATGGAATAGAATAAAAAAGACTCAGCCAATGGAATCACTTCGCTATATACCTGAAACATTGTAAATTAGCAATACTTTGATAAAAAATGAAGTTGTAAATGTATAATGATATATATCAAAAACAAAGATTATACCCCAAACAAACTTATTACTTTCCAATAATTTACTCTATTTTACAATTGAGTTTATGGCGATGTACAACTTACATGTTCTTATATGGTGGAAATACCACATAACGTGTGTTCTGCACATCTCTTCATGGCTGTGGATTCAATGACGTCTAGCCAGCAGGAGTATTTACACCACAGACATGGGGCAAACACTACAAATCTCATCCCCCTCACCACCCTGCCCCCCCCCCAGCTGTGAAACACGGAGTGCAGGGTCCCTTCTGACTATCACACCGCCTGTCCTATGCAAGGTGCTTAATAGGCAGCTCAAATCTATCTGCGTGCATTTAATAAACAAACCAAAGCACGATCAGGGTTCATGGTGATCATGCCTCTCAAATGTTTCAGGACACTTTCAATGTAAATACTCTTCCCCGTGGTCAGAACAGGGGACCCAACTAGGTTTCAGCGCCAGAGTCAGTGTCGTTGAAGCCATTGCAAGATTAGTGGACGGTTTATAGCCTTTTCATTCTCTGTCTTTTCTCCAACCCCATGGCCTAATCTGTCTTTTCTTTGCACATTAATTTTACTTTTAATCCCCCAAATTTAGGTCATAGATACCTCAAATCACTTCCTTGTTTACAGACTTGAAGAGCTCATGCTGAAATCTTGAGGGAAAACAATCAGTCTGTTCCAGGGCCAGATGACAACGAATTGAATTTTCATTGAAAATGAATTAAATGAAAATAAATTAATACTGCTGCTACTAATGGTAATAATAGTGCAACTCTCAAACCTTAAAACTCCTTTGCCTAAAATAGGTATTTCAGAGCTCAGCATTCAAGTGACTCACAAACCATACAGCTGGTGAGACCCCGCCTCCCAAGCTAATTGAATTAAAAAAAAAAAAAAAACTTGGAGATGCCTGGTCTCTCCAAAGAGGCAAACCAAACCACGTGCACTTCCTCTCCCCCAGGCCCATGCTTTTTTGGCCGCAAGAGGCGTATAAAAACCCCATTTGGAGAATCACTAGGTTCCCACGTGGCTCTTCAGTCAGTGTAATTTAAGAAACATGCAGTTCACGCACCCAGATTTGGAAGTCACAACTGGGACACACCTGACGAGGAAGCTGGAGGATGGAGGGTGGTTTTCCTCGCTGTGTAATCCCCTGTGCGGGCTTCTTGAGATTCAAAACACCTACAGCGAAAAGATGAATGCACACCCGGGGAAAGTCAAGCCATAAATTCCAAAGGCGGGGTGTGTGTGGGGGGGTCCCAGCCAGCAAGACCCTCAGGAATCGGAGGGAAGGGTGTCAGTGTGTTGGCTGTGCTCTCTCTCAGCATTAGGGGTGGGGAGATTTGAGCTTTCTTCTCTGCGGTTCTCTGAATTTTCCAAATCCTCTAACAAGAACAGATATGGCAGTTCATGTATGGGTTTGGTGGGGGAATCTTTCATTCCACTCTCTTTTATTTTTTAATGTTATGGTTTGTACCCAAGGCAGATGGAAGCTCCCGGGCCAAGGATCGAACCCATACCAGAGGTCCTAGAAATGGAGGGGCTGGAAATTAGAAGCCACAAAAGCACTTTTCTTTTGGGCCAGAGGTAGAAGTCAAGTTCATCTCAGGGGAGGACTCGCTCTGCTTTGGGGGACAAAGTTGTCAGTGGCTCTTGTCCAGAGCCATTCTCTCCTCCAGATCTGGACCCCGCAGCCATCAAGCTGCAGAAGAGTCAGGAAATGGATACATTTTTGCTGGGCCTATGGAGATCTCAGTCAGAATTAGAATGGGGAGTTCCTCCTGTGGAGCGGCAGGTTCGGGACTTGACGTTGCCACTGTGCTGGGCCAGAGATCGAACTAGTGCCTCCACAGAGACAAGTGGGAACACTTGCACCTCAACTGTGCCACAGCGGGAACTCCACAATCATCTCCTTTGGACCTCCACAGTTCCAAGTAGCTGGTCATATAACTGAGTCACTTTTCTGTGTGGCGGAAGTTGGCACAACATTGTAAATCAACTACACTTTACAAAATTTTTTAAAAACAAGAAAACCCACATAAGTTAATAATTTAATCTTACCAAAGCCCCTCAAATGTGTGGGTCACTTAGGTGGGCAGGCAGCTGGTAATTGTGAATGTCTGAATCTTAGAATATATTGAGGATGACTTTCTTATCTTTTTTTAACTAACAGTTTTATTGAGATATAATCCATATAATTCACCCACTTAAAGTGTACAATTCAATGGTTTTTAGTGTGTTCACAGGATGACCATTATCAGTTTTAGAACATTTTCATGACTCAAAAAAGACACCCCATATCCTGCCCTTTTTCTTTTTCTTTCTTTCTTTTTTTTTTTTTTTTGCTTTATAGGGCCACACTCATGGCATATGGAGGTTCCCAGGCTACGAGTCGAATCGGAGCTGTAGCTGCCGGCCTACGCCACAGCCACAGCAATGTGGGATCCAAGCTGCGTCTGCGACCCACATCACAGCTTATGGCAACGCCAGATCCTTAACCCATTGAGAGAGGCCAGGAATTGAACCCACGTCCTCATGGATGCTAGTCAGATTCATTAACTGCTGAGCCATGACAGGAACTCCCACCCTGTACTCTTTAGAAGCCACCCTTGTTTCCTCCCCACCCCAAGTCAGAACTGGGAAACCACAAATCTACATTCTCTCTCTGTGAGTTTTCCTATTCTAGACATTTCATATCAGTGGCATCATACAAATTTATCCTTTGAGTCTGGCTCCTTTCACTTGCCATAATGTTTTCTATGTTCATTCAGGTTGTAACATATATGCATATTTTACTCCTTTTTATTGCCGAACAATACTCCATTATATACATAGACCACATTTTATTTATTCATTTATCAGTAGATGGATATTTAGGTTGTTTCCACTTTGTGGCTATTATTATTATTTTTGTTTGTTTCTTTTTAGGGCTGCATCTGTGGCATATGGAAGTTCCTGGGCTAGGAGTTGAATCTGAGCTGCAACTGCCAGCCTATGCCATTATGCTGGCCTCATGGACACCATGTTGGGTTCTTAACCCACTGAGCCACAACAGGAACTCCTATGGCTATTATTAATAATGCTGGTATGGGGAGTTCCCGTTGTGGCTCAGCAAGTTACGAACCTGACTAGTATCCATGAGGTTGCAGGTTCAATCCCTGGCCTCGGTCAGGGGTTAAGGATCCAGCATTACCGTGAGCTGTGGTGTAGGTCACAGACACAGCTCAGATCTGGCATTGCCATAGCTGTGTTGTAGGCTAGCAGCTGCAGCTCCAATTCGACTCCTAGCCTGGGAATTTCCATATGCCACAGGGGCGGCCCTAAAAAGAAAAATTTAATAGTAATAATAATTCTGTTATGAGCGTTCACATACAAGTTTCCTAGTGGACATATGTTCTCCCTTCTCCTGGGTGCATGCCTAAGAGTAGAATTGCTGGGCTGTATGGCAACTCCAGTGTTAATTGGTTGAGGAACCAGGATGAAACATTATTCTGAAGCCATTTCCCTATAATAACTGCACTCATGCCTGAAGAGTGAGCTTGAAACCAGCCTAGAGGCTGGTGGGTCTTACTTCTCACAAAACTTGGTGGGTCTGCCCTTAGATAGTCAGAAACACATTTCTCAGAAAATTTTTGGGCATGAGAGGTTCTAATGAATGATACTTTATTACTAAAAATATTTTAGGGGGCCGGAGTTGTTTTACTAATGCTTAAAGCAGTAACTTCACATGCACACACGCAGACACACACAGACACGCACACACACAAGCATGCACGCGCACACACATACACACCTCTGGGAGTCAGACCCTCAGAATTAGCCTGTTTGGTTAATTCTCTGTGGAAGGAAAGACTCAGACTGGAAATAAGTGGATTTCTTCCTTCATAAGCAAAAGCTAAGTAGCTTTGCTCCCCACCGCTCTTCCCAGGGTCAAGGCTAATCCAGCCTTTGCCCCCCTCACCGCCCAGTGCTAACAGCCACGAGGATAGCAGGGACTCTGGCTGTCAGGGCCCCGTTATGGGCACAGGGCTGCCCAGAGCCTAGAAAGGCCCAGAGCAGGCTGGACAGGCTGTGCCTTCTGCACCCCCACCCCAGGTGTGCTGTGTCCGCAGGGACCTGGGCTGAGGCCCCTCCAAGGAAGTGGAGGCCCGGCCATGTGCTCCCCTCCCCCGACTCAGCGCTGCACTTAGATGCCGGCACACTTCCAGGGTGGGGGGAGTGCAACATCCTGGCGTCTTCGGGGCCCGTCCAAACATCCAGATGTTTGGCGTCGACAGCCCCCAAACCTGGGTGATTGAATCTGACACTTTTTTTTTTTTTTTTATAGAGTGTAGGCACAGCTGTCCAAAGGAAGCGCGTCTGTATTCACTTCTCCTCTCCCGGCTCCAGGGTGCTTTGAGTTCGGATTCCAGCAACCTTTTGGCAGCTCTTTCCTCCATTCTTATCCTGGGAAAAACCCAAGAGTCCCCCAACCGCCTGTAAGAAGCGGGGAGAGCAGAGGTCTGGCCTATGTGACGGAGGTGGTGGGAGGGAAGTATGGATGGAATAGTGCTGTGGGAGAGGGGGCCCTGCGCTGGACGGGGGTTCAGTAGGCAGTCTTTGAGGTTGCTTTCCATGCTAGGCTTATCGGATCCAAAAGCAAGTTCAGCAAACCTGAGAGAGAGACGTCCCTTAGGAGGCCTTGCAGGGGGCGTGAGACAGAGAGAGGATGAGGGCTGGGAGAACTACCAGAGGGGACTCAGTCTCTTTTCTTCTCCCAAGTCATTCTTTTTTCGGACTTTTTGTCTTTTTAGAGCCGCACCTATGGCATATGGAAGTTGCCAGGCTAGGGGTCCAATCGAAGCTGTAGCTGCCGGCCTACACCATGGCCACAGCAACGCGGGATCCGAGCCGCATCTGCGACCTACACCACAGCTCACGGCAACGCCGGATCCTTAACCCACTGAGCAAGGCCAGGGATTGAACCTGTGTCCTCATGGATGCCAGTCAGGTTTGCTAACCACTGAGCCACGATGGGAACTCCTCCCAAGTCATTCTTTTCCCAGCATTTTCAGGGTCCCCTCTGACCCAGTCACTGGACCACTTCTCCCTTCTTCAGCTGCCTCTGACTCTTCCTCAGCCTTCAAGGCTCAACCCCAATATCCCCCTTCCTTGCGGCCTCCCACGCACCCCAGCACAGCTGTCACCTTCTCTCCCATAAGCTGGGGAGCGAGGCTGCCCCTCCACGGCAATGTCCACCATCTAGCAGGTCCCCAGCACGGGGACAAGGACCATGCATCTCCACAGCCTCCTCCGCAGCTGGGACTGGAACAGGACAGCAACGGGAGAGCTCGGTGAACGTGCACTGGTGTGAAATGAAGCAGGGATCTGCAGGTGCACAGGGACGGTACCGGGGTCAGGCCAAAGGCACACAGAGAAAGAGGAGAGAGAAGTCAGCTGATGATGCTGAGGCTGCAAGCTGAGGACACTTAGACCTGCTTCTGTTTCCGTGTCTGCTAAAACAAAAACAAAAAACCCAAGTTCCCACTGTGGCGCAGTGGATGAAGTATCCAACTGCAGTGACTCGGGTTGCTGTCGAGGCGCAAGTTCAATCCCCAGCCCCAGAGCAGTGGGTTAAGGATCCGGCATTGCCACAGCTTCAGCATAGGTTGCAGCTGCAACTTGGATTCAGTCCCTGGCCCAGGAACTTCCATATGCTGCTGGTGCAGCTATTAAAAAAAAAGAAAATTAAAGTGGTAATTTTAAGAATCAGAAGATTATAATTAAAAATCCAAATATCTAGTGTCAAGTAAAGAAAGAAAAAGATGACCCCAGCTGGAGAGGCCAGATCTGGGCAGGGGCCATCCTTCAGCCAGGCCACGTTTGACTGCCTTTCTCCCTTGGTGGTTTCTGACCTGGACCTCTGTGCTAGGCGATGTTAAGAAGGTTGTTGCCTTAGAAAGGGGCCTGCAGAAAAGAACCTTCCTCTCATTTTTTGATACAAAGACAATACAGTTTTTATTATGATTTTCCATGATTTTTCCCTTCGATATTTAGAAATTTATTTTGACTTTTTGATAAAAATTCAAAATAAATTTCTAAACAGGGAGTCTGCCTGGGATTTTAAATCACACTCTGGAATCGCTCTTGAGCTTCCCAAAAGGAAAAGAGACCGCAGCAGGCAATCAGAGCAGTCCTGCATTCCCACTGCCTGAAGCTCGGGTTCTCCCAGCGGACTGGCCCACAGGAGCTCTGCACAGCGTTGCTGACTTTTCCCTGCTTTCCAGAAAACCGGAGCGGAAGGCCTGCCCCAGTCCTGCAAATGTGTGTGTGGAAGGTGGGCCTGCCCCCCGCCCCGCCCCCACTGCCTCCCTAAGGCCAGAGAAGCTCCTCCCTCTGCCTTCACTTCCTGCCCATCTCTGTGCCTACAAGTCCATTCAATGAAATTCAATTTGTTTTAGTTTGTAAAACATCGATAAAAACAAGACATACAGACTAGGAGTGGGGTGGGCAAGTGGTGAGTGGAGGAGGAAGGAGCTTTGCAGGGGGAACCCAGGACACCTGGGTGTGGGGTGGGGTGACTGAGTGCTTACAATCTTGATGGAGGTGATGATTTCTTTCTCTTTCCTTCTTTCTTTCTCCCTTTCTTTCTTTCTTCCTTTCTTTCCTTCCTTCCTTCCTTCCTTCTTCCTTCCTTCCTTCCTTCTTTTTCTTTCTTTCTTTCTCTCTTTCTTTCTTCTGTCTTTTTTAGGGCCGCCCCCATGTATATGGAAGTTCCCAGGCTAGGGACTGAATCAGAGTTGTAGCCACAGGCCTACACCACAGCCCTAGCAACGCAGGGTCCAAGCTGGGTCTGCAGCCTACACCACAGCTCACAGCAACACCGGATCCTTAACCCACTGAGTGAGGCCTGGGATCAAGCCCATGTCCACCAGTCAGGTTCGTTACCACTGAGCCACAATGGGAATTACTGATGGTGGTAACAATTTCATAGGGGCCTACTTGATTCTAAGTTATTCAGTCATGCACTTGAACTGGGAACGGCTTGGTTATGTCAGCTATACCTCAGTGAAGCTGTTAAAAAGGAAAAAAGAGGAATTCCTTTGTGGTTCAGCTGATTAAGAACCCGGCCTGATGTTCATGAGGATACAGGTTCCATCCTTGTCATCGCTCATTGGGTTAAGGATCTGGCCATTCCAAGGCTGTGGCGTAGTCCTCAGCTATAGCTCTGATTTGACCCGTGGCCCAGGAACTTCCATGTGCCACAGGTGAGGCCATAAAAAAAGCAAAAAAGGAAAAACACACCAACTGAATTTATTTAAAAGATGGATGGCTTGGAGTTCCCATTGTGGCACAGCGGAAACAAATCCGAC
This sequence comes from Catagonus wagneri, assembly GCA_004024745.2. NCBI lineage: Eukaryota > Metazoa > Chordata > Mammalia > Artiodactyla > Tayassuidae > Catagonus > Catagonus wagneri. The sequence continues at coordinate 2,591,838 of PVHT020001749.1, read as the reverse complement.
TAGGAACCATGAGGTTGAGGGTTCGATCCCTGGCCTCGCTCAGTGAGTTAAGGATCCGGCATTGCCATGAGCTGTGGTGTACGTTGCAGACGTGGCTCGGATCCCACATTGCTGTGGCATAGGCTGGCAGCTGTAGCTCCGATTAGACCCCTAGCCTGGGAACCTCCACATGCCGTGGGTGCGGCCCTAAAATGACAAAACACACACACACACACACACACACACACACACACAAAAGTGATGGATGGCTTCAGTATGAAACCACAAACCTCATTTAGTGACTCTTGTTTGGACACTGTGCTGGGCATTTGGGAGGAGGAGGGGCTCAGGGCAGACTCCCCGTGCCTTCAGGAAACCTTGCCTCTTTCTCACGTATGCCCCTTCCCTGGCCCCCTCTGGGGTTTCCTTGTCCCTGTCCTCTCGGGAAGGAGGGGTGTTTTTCCAAACCCTGGTGGGAGGATGAACCTCCGGCAGATCCTGCATCCCAGAGCCCCCTCTCTGGAAGCGAAAGGCTGAGGGGGCCCCACCTCCACTTCCTCTGCATCCACCCAGCCCTCTGCCAGAGGCCTGGCAGCGGTGACCTGCTCGCCACGGCAGCCCCTCGAGGGGCCCCAGACTCTGCTTTTGTCTTCGCTGAAACCCGCAATGTACAAATCGACAGCAAGTGTCTACCGAACAATCATCCCGAGAGCTAAAAATGAGCAGCCTTGCACCAGCAACTCAGTTAGCTCGACTGAACGCTCACCGGCCCCTCCTCAGGGCAGCAGGGCAGGCAGTGGCCCAGCGTGGGTGGTCGGTCTGCCGGGCAGCCCCTCCGGTCCGGTTCCTTGTGGGCAGCCTGGGATTGCTGCTCTCCATCTCCTTAATGAACTCTGACGCTCCTGGAAAGCATTTGTTAATGCAAAATATGTAGCTGGAGGAGGAGTGGGCAGAGAAGTGAGTGGAGAAAGAGGGCCACTAGGCCTCTGGGGGAGGCGGGGACAGTGACCTCAGGATGGGTTTGCCCCTTCTGCAGGGGGGTGCGAGGGGACCCCTAGCAGGGCTCGGCTGCAAGGCAAGCTGGGACCTCAGCCACAGCCAGAGGGAGCTGACCTTGCTGCAGGACCTGCTCTTAGGAGAGGGGGCATCAGTCTTGCATCCTGGGTCCAAAGATGCTAAATGCCCTTGGCCTTGTTCTGGACACTTCAAGGGGTTGAGGTACCTAAGTGTGGGGGTGAGGGTGAGGGTGAGGGAGGGTAAGGGGTCAGGCCAGAGCAACTCCTGGCTCCAAGTGGTCAGTATCCCCATCACAGCAGAGACTGTATGAAATGGGGCAGCCTTTGGGGCCTTGGGGAGAAGAGGATGACCAGGACCTGGCAGAACCCGGCCAATGTGGCAGCATCCACTGCAGGAGATCTGGGTCCAGATGCAATCCTGTCCTTGCTCTCAGGCCATCTGTCCCATCCTTAAAACCTAGCTTCTCATCCTCAGGAAGGCACATCACCCTCAGTCTGCCCTGCCTCCCCTCCCAACCCCATGTTTCCCCACATTTGGCCTCATTTCTCCTCCTGGACTTGACTCTGAGAACCGTCTCTTGGCTTTGAACACTCACTTCCCTCCTAGTGCACAAGGCAGCCAATCCCAGGGGCTTCTCAGGTGCAATGTCAACCACCCACTAGCCCAGCTTGGCTCTGGATCCAGGCCTGTGGCAAGGACCATGCATGTGAAACCCACAGCTCCACTCAGGCCCACAGCTGAGAGCAGATGGGAGGAGAACCTGGTGTTGTGGGCTGGCTGGCACTGCAGCATCGAGCTGGCTGCTCACTGGTGCTCAGGACCTGGCTCATCCGTGGACCGTCACCAGGCAGTGCTGGGGGTCCCCAGGAGGCTCCTATCCTGCTCTGAACTGAGTCTAGAGTCGGCAGTGGTGGTGAAGAGGGTGTTGGAACAGGTACAAAGATATCGGTGGGAACAATGTTCCTAAGAGCCAGGCCAGAAATAACTCAAGTTCATCAATAAAAGAAGAGATGAGGAAATGGTTCTGCTCACATAAGAAGGTAATCAAGTTAAGTAATGAAATTGAGAGGTCATGAGGGTGGGCCCTGATCCAATCTGACTGGTGTTCTTCTAAGAGGAGATGGAGACACAGACGGGCACAGAAAGATGACAATGTGAGGACACGGAGAAGGCAGTCATCCTCAAACCAAAGAGAGAGGCCACAGGAGAAACCAACCCTGCCAACTCTTGGATTTTGGACTTCCAACCCCAGAACTGTGAGGAATAGATTTCTGTTGCTCAGGCCCCCTTGCCTGTGTGCTTTTTTGTGTCCACCCAAGCAGACTAAGACAGCAGCCTTCAGTCCTTCAGGCCTAGGAAGTAGGCAGCTCCCTACACGTCCTTCTTGTCATCCCACGCTTGGTGAAGGCACCATCTTGCTGGGTTTTACCCTCAGGTAGAATTTCTTGGCTCACCTAGGCCAGACCTCTGCTCTCCAGACCAGGAAGTCAGTGGCTTGCCTGAGGTCACACAGGTCCTGGCTGTTCTGCTGCGATTTCTGAGGTGGATGGTCCCACAGGGAAAGGGGCTGGAGCAGAACTGGCCTGGGTGCTGTGACCCCACAGGGCAGGACTCGCAAGCCTGGATGGATCCACCCAGACCAAGGTAGGAGAACACCAAGCCCACACTTACGTTTACGTGTTTTCTTTTTAAAGACTTTCCCAGGGTGCTCATGGGCAGCCAGAGCCAAGAACACCTCTGATGGGACATTGTGTGCTCAGTGGCCACTACTCTGCTTGCTTGGTACCGCTCCGTGTTACTAGAATGTGCTCCTGATGCTGGCCCCGTGGGTCCCCTCCAGCCTGTTGCCAAATCCTTGTTTGGCAATTGATACCGTCAACGCAGCTTTTGCATGGAAACATCTCCGAGGTTTGGTTCTTCAGGTAGAAGTCACCTACCCTTTTCCCTGTTGTAACCAGCTTCTCCAGGCAGACAGGACACGGGCTCAGGTACCTCCCAGGACCACACCTGCTTCCTTCCCCACCCGCCCAGGTGGCACGAGGTCAGCCTCATGCTCTGGGAATGCAAGAGCTCAGACCAAAAGAAGAAGCCTTCCTGATTCCTGCTTCCCTCCCAAAATGGAGCAAAAAGCCAGGCTGGGTGGGACCACACAGGGTTGTGAGCGGGGGGTGTGGGACTGGGCAGACCAGAATTTAAAGCTTGGCCTTGCCACTTACTAGACGTGTGCTTCGGGTCGAGCGAACTCACAAAGGTGAGCCTCGGTTTGCTCCCAAGTAGACTGGGACCAGCAGCACTCATCTCCGAGCGTAAGTGAGACCTGCATGTGCCTGAGCAAGCAGCACGAAGCCCTCACCCTGAGTTTTTCTTCCCTGCCTCAAACTCTTTTGGTATCTGATGATCCTCATTCTTGTACTGGTCAGAGGAGGTTCCCATGTTGCCAAAGAGGGTGCTTGGCCCACCCCTCAACCCCTGCAGAAACGCCCTGGTCTGGGGAAGGGATGGAGAGGGGGCCCTCGGTGGCAGGGGATAGGATGGGAGGGGTAGCTGTGCCAGCGTTCTCTTGGCCTCCTCCAGCACCCTGCAGAAGTGCTGGGACCGCACGCTAGGGCTACACACACTCCTGGGAGTCAGGCATTATAGGCGGATGGATGGGGGAGCAAGCTCATCAATGCCAGTGAGCTGGACAGCGTCTTTGTGTGGATTATAGAAGGTGCCTCTCTGGGCAGTCACAGTCCATGGGCACGGCTTAGCAAGTGTATATTGCATGTTCAGTTTCCTTCCCAGCTGGCCACCTTTGGCACAACCCAAATGCATGGCTGAACAGAATGACCCTGAAATAAGTGACGTTAACTGTCACGTGAAGAAATCATTCCCAGCTAGGGAAACTCTAGTTCACCCCAAGGCCTACTTACCATCTGGAGGAGAAACTCCTTGAGGGAGGCAAGGGCATTGCGTTTGCTCTCTGGCCCCCTCTCTGCCTCACAGAGCATGGATTGTGGTACAGAGCCTGTCTCTGCTCTGATATTTTAGAACAATATAGTTAAAGCTGCAGAATCTGTATTCTTGTTAAGTTCACTCATTAAGAGAGACCATAGGTTGGGCCATAAGACAAATATGAATACATTTACAAGGATTTAAACCTATAGAATATGTTCTTAGGTAAGTATGGTACAAAATTAAAAACCAGTATGAATAATGGAGTTCTCCTATGGCACAGTAGGTTAAGGATCCAGCATTGTCACTGCAGTGGCTCAGAACACTGTTGTGTTTCGATTTTGATTCCTAGCTGGGGAACATCCATATGCTGCAGGTGCGACAAAAACAAACAAACAAACAAACAAAAACATGAGTAAGATATTTAGGGAAACCCTAAATATCTGGCAACAAATAACACACTTCCAAATAATCCATGGGCTAAAGAGTAAATCACAATAAAAACTTCAATACACTTAAAACTGAATGATCAAAGAAAATTACACATCAATATTTGGGATGCAGTTAAAACAAAATTTAGAGAATACAGCTTTAGAAGCCTATATCAGAAAAGAAAAAAAAGATCTTAAATCACTGACCTGAAATTTCACCTTAAGGAGCTAAAAAAAAAAAAAAGGAACAAAGCACAAACTATGACATATAAAAGGAGCAACAGGGAATGAAACAGAAAATTATAGAGAAAAAAATTCAAAGCCAAAAAGTGATTCTTCGAGAATATCAACAAAATGACAAATGCTAGCAAAACTTATGGGAGAGAGAGAAAGAACAAATTACCAATATGCCAGTATCAGAAATGAAAGAGGAGAAATCACTACAAACTCTGCAAAACTCAAAGAAAAAGAAATTTTATGACAGCATTATGCCAAAAAGTTCAACCACTTAGATGAATTAGAGAAAATCTTTGAAATATGCAAATAACCAAAACTAACACAAGCTGAAACAGAAATACCAAATAACCCTATATTAAAGAAATTGAATTCTACTCTTAAAGAAAACTCCAGGCCCAAATGTTTGCACTGATGATTTCTATCAAACATTTAGGAAAGAAATAACACCAAACTTATGCAAACCTTTTGAGAAAATAGAAGTGAAATTTTCTCAACCCATTTTATGATGCCAGCACAACCCTAACACAAAAACATTACAAAAAAGAGAGAGAGAGAGAGGAAAATTGTAGCCCAGTATTAATCATTAACATAGATGTCAAAATACTTAACAAAAACTATCCAACAATATGTAACGAGGGTAGTACATCATGATCAAGAAGAGTTTATTTACCCCAGTAATGCAGGATTTTTTAACATTAGAAAACCAATCAATTTAATTCAGATCCACCCTCCCAAAAAAGGAAAAAAATTCGATCATCTTGAATAGCTGATAAATATCAAACAAAATTTAAAACCTATTCACATGAAAACTCTCAGTTCTTAAGCAAGATTAAGTATTATATCTTAGGTATCTTAAGAAAAGTATCTTATGTTGCTAATTCCTTAATCCGATAAAAAGAATCTATAAAAATATCTTCAGCTAACATCATACTCAATAGTGAAACACAATGCTTTTTCCTTGACCTCAGGAAAAGTCAAGGAGTCCCACCCTGTCATTTGATTCAAATTGTATTGGAAAGTCTAGTCTAGGCAAGAACAAGAAATAAAAATCATCGATACCATGTAAGTGACTTAATTGTTATATATAGAAAATCCTAAAATAACCTAGAAATCAACTACTAAAAATAATATTAGCAAAATTGCAGAATACAAGATTAATACACAAAAATTGGTCACAGAAAATGGTAACATTTTAAATTTCATTTATAATTTCAGAAAACAAAAAATACCTGGGAATAAATTCAACCAAAGATGTACATGACCTCCATACTGAAAACTATAAAATATTGCTGAAAAGAATTAAGGAATATCTATATAAATGCAGGTATAGTCCAGCACCACTGACTGGAAGACTAAGCATTGCAGAGACATTGATTTCTCCAAGCTGATCTACAGATTCCATGTCATCCCTATTAATATTCCAGAAAGATTTTTAAAAGAAATTGACAAACCTCTTCTAAACTACTTCTTAAATATGTACATGGACATATCCTGTAACTAAAATAGCCAAAAAAAAAATCTTGAGGAAAGAAGGACAAAGTTGCAGGTGAGACTTATATTACCTGATTACAATACTTCTTTTAAGGCTATAGTAATCCAGACTCTGTGGTACTTGCCCAAGTATCCACAGATAGTTTCCTGGAACAGAATAGAGTTCAAAGTAGACACACATGCATTTAGTCATTTGATCTCTGACAAAAGCACCAAAGCAATGCAACAGGAAAAGAAAATCTTTTCAAAAATGGTGCTGGAATAACTGGATATCCTTCTTGGAAAAAAAGGAACCTTGATCCTTGTCTTATACCATACGCAGAAATTAATTTTAAATAAATCATAAATTTTTTAGAGGAAAATATGACAGACTATTATCATGGCTTAAGAGTAGGCAGTGGTTTCTGCATGACTCAGGTATGGCCAAAAAAAAAAAAGGAATTATAATTTCAATAAAATGAAAATAAAACTACTACCTATCAAAAATATAGAATATATCCAAGATAATACTTAGAGGAAATTTTATAGTTTTAATATATTCAGTAAAAGGTAAGACTAAAAAAAATTCCTAAAATAAATAAAGGGGCAGGAATTAAGAAAATAAATGAAAATTAGATGAGAGAAGCATTAATAGCAAGTAAAATCAAAGGTTCATTGAAATGACTAATACAATTTTAAAAAAAATTCTTTAACTGGATTTACCAACTGAAAAGGTTAAAAATCTAGCAATTAAGAAGAGAAATAACTACAGACACAGAAAATAAAAAAATTCAAGATATTATGAACAATTTGTATTAAACTTTTTTTTTTTTTTTTTTTGCTTTTTAGGGCCGCATCCGTGGCATATGAAGGTTCCCAGGCTAGGGGTCAGATTGGAGCTACAGCTGCTGTCCACAGCCACAGCCACAGCAACACCAGATCCAAGCCACATCTGCAACCTACACCACAGCTCACGGCAGCACCAGATCCTGAACCCACTGAGGGAGGCCAGGGATGGAACCTGTAACCTCATGGTTCCTAGTTGAATTTGTTTCCGCTGTGCCACAATGGGAACTCCAATTTGTATTAAACTTTTGAAAAAATAAAGAAAATATAGACTATAGATTGCCAAAAGTGACATAAGTAAAGGAAAGTTTGAATAAATCAATAACAATTAAGATAATCAAGGGACAATTCACAACTTATTACTAATTTTTTTAGGATGTATTTTAACCAGATTGTCAAAGAACAATAATCTCTTTTTACAAGTTATTTCACATAATAAGTAAAATTGTTAATTTACTTTTGAGGTAACTATAATCTGGATTAAAATAAGAACTGGATAGCCTCCAAAAGAAAGTTATAGGCTAATTTCACTTAGGACTATAATTGTAAAAATCCCACAGGAAATATTAACAATTCCAACCCAGAAATATACTAAAATAATAATTTGTCATGACGAAATCAGGATTTCCTACCAGGAATACAAAGATGGATCTGCCATTTACAACAAATGTAGATATAACTTATCTTATTAGTATGTTAAAGGAGAAAAATTATAAGGAACTCTCAAAAGATACAATAAAATTTAAAATCCATTCACAAAAATGCCTACAGCATCTAAATATCAAAGAAAATGTCTTGAAAACAACAATTAATCAAAACCCTACTGCTGATCCATAACTATTAGAGAAGCAGCATACTTCATGGTAAAAAATATGCCTATTATCACCACTATTTAGTATAACACTGGGATTCCTAGGTGATGCTATAAACCGAGAATAAGAAGAATTCCAGTTGTGGATCAGCAGTAACGAACCCAACTGGTATCCATGCGGATTCAGGTTTGATTACCAGCTTTGCTCAGGAGGTTAAGCGCTGTTGTGAGCTGTGGTGTAAGTTGCAGATGTAGCTTGGATCCTATATTGCTGCACCTGTGGCATAGGCTAATAGCTGCAGTTCTCATTCAACCCCTAGCCTGGTAACTTCCATATGTAGTACCTTCAGCCCTAGAACACAAAAATTAAATAAATAAATAAATAATAAACTGAGAATAAGAATTAGAAAAGTAGACAAAATTATAGATAATATAATCATCCACATAGAAAAAGAAAAGAAAACAAGAGAATTAGTAAGACAGTGAATCAAGGTATTTGGATACAAAATAAAATTACGAAAATCGATAACTGCTTTATTTTTTTTTTCATCATACGGTCTTTTTTTTTTGTTTTTGTTTTTGTTTTTGTTTTCTCTTAATGGATTTTATTTCAGTTATAGGTGTACATAAATCATCACAAGTCAATTTTACAGATTTTGTATCCCAAACCCCCAGTGCATCCCCCCACCCCCCCAGATTGTCTTATTTGAAAAACCAAGGTTTTCCAAAGTCTGTGAGTCATTGTCTGTTCTGTAAGAAGGTTCATTGTGTCTTTTTAGTTTCCACATGTAAGC
>PVHT020001749.1:2472891-2582319 GCA_004024745.2 Catagonus wagneri | reverse complement strand
AAAAGACCAAGTCCAGGTAAGCGCTGTGAAGGAAAGGAAAAAGCAGCAGCCATGGGAAGGAGAGGTGGGAACAGGATAGTTTTGTTTTGTTGAGTTCTTGTGTGTTTGTTAGTTTGTGCCAAAAAGACAACGGGAAGGACCCAGGGGAGAGGCAGTGTCAGTTTACGAGAGAGAAAGGGTGGTCTCTGGGCTAAGTTTCTGGAGAGCTTGGGAGGGGGCGGGGGATGTGGGCACATCTGCATCTGGTCCGGGAAGAGGGGGCAGTTTCTGACTCTTTATTCACCACTGTTCCAGGTACTTTTCCCTGGTAGACGGCACCTTTAATGCACGGATGGTAGATTCCATGGGAGCCATCAGTCTGTGAAGCCAATCTCAGGGAAATTACCAGCTGCTGACACTCAAGGACAGGACAAGGGAGGAACCATCAGCTCCAAAATAAGGAAAGCAGCTGCCCACATGGTCCATGAAATAGATAATAGCATGTCTGGTTTGTGGAGCAGCTCCATCCTCGGGTAGCAAAGTGCACATCCTTTGGCAAAGGGCGAGGCTCATTACTGGTTTGATTTAATGTGGGGTGGGACCCTTTAAAGTATGGTTGTGCTGTAGGGGTCAGGTCTCCAACAAACCCCATTTGTCTCTCCACTGGTCATTGATTCTGTGAACTAGAACGAAACACATACACAGAATAAAAGGGACTGAGACGATACTTGACCTTCATGCCTAAAGGGAGAATCAAGCTGGACCAAACAGGTAGAGGACAGGTGGGGGTACTGGGGAGACAGGGGGAGATAAGGGACCCAGGGTAGCCATGGAGAAGGGAGCCAGGGAGTGAGTGAAAGCCAAACTGAGCCCTGGACTAAGGTCCCAGGTCAGAAGTCAGGCTGACCATCTCAGTTATCCTGTCTGAAGGGTGAGCAGAGGGAAAGGTGACTGGCAAGAGGGACAGGGACACGGCAGGAGGCAAGGAGGGGGTTCCAGGCTTCGAGGCAAATAGAGGACATAGGTCTGGGGTTTCCTTCCATCCATCTGGCCAGCCAGGCAGGCGTGGGGGAACCTAGGAGGGAAATACAACTTAGAGGGGGCATGCAGCTCCGAACCTATGGAGACTTGGAGACAAATATTTCTGCAGACACAAATCTGGGATTTCTGGAGCAAAATAAAAAAGAGCCAGTGGCTGTCCCAGGTCCCAGAATAACAGCTATAAAACCCAAGTATTTTCTTGGGTTGGTGGATTTCAGCCATGGTACCTGGGCTCTCATGACGGCTGGAAAGTTTCAGAACAGTCCCTCCATATGCAAGTTCCCTGGTTCTTTGGGGCCAGATGGCTTCTGACCCATAGGAGAGCTCGGTGCCCCAGAATGAGCTTCCTTTTCTCTGACAGGAAACCCAGCCCCCATGGACTGTTTTGATCAGAATCTCTGAAATCATCTCTGCGGGCAGATGTGAATTGTTCCCTCTAAGCAAGTAGCTTTGTACCTGGGAGGGACAGGACCCAGGTGAGCACGCGTGTCCCCACCCCCTTGTGTGGAGTTGGGTGTCCGTTCCTGTGAACCTGTCCACAGCCTGCCTGGGACAAGCAGGGCCCGGACGCCTGGGGTCTAATGATAGGACCTGAGTCTTCTTTGCTTTCAGGTGTCTGGGCCCCGCAGGCACCCACCCCTGGGGATGTAAGTGCTGTCGGGCCATTCAGCTGAAACCTGGGAGCAGCGGTTCTGACGTGGCTCCAGGTGCCTTGGTCGCTGTGGACGGAGATCAGACACCAGCCTCCTTCCCCAGGACACACAATCCCGCAGGCTCGTTTTCCACCAGACAATGGACCACTGTCCCCATCCAGTGGGCCGCTCAGCCGCCTGCCCAGGCTGCTGCTGGACACGCAGCAGGAATCCCAGGAGCCCCTTCCAGCGTTGCTGTCTCCTGGGCCCAATTAGGGAGGTGGCCTGGGCCTCCAGAGACATCCTTGCATGACTGGCCACACTGCCCAGTCCTCCTTCTGCCACACGTCAAGGGCGACCAGGTTAGAAACCACCTCCCCTTAGTCCCAGGCCCAAGTTAAGCAGTCTCAGGTGTCCTTGGATGTCCCTTCTGCCTGCGTTTGTTTTTGTGTTTATGCCAACAAATAGGCTGCAGCGTTTCCTGTGAGGCTGAAAACAGCAGCTTAGCCAACAGCCCCTATTTAACAACAAGCGAGTAGAAAACAGAACACAGGAAAACAATCTCATCTTTGAAGCCAATGCCCAGTGCTCCAGTACCAGCGAGCACAAAGACACTTCCTGGTCAGTTCACTTTGAACCGAAAGGAAAGGTGTCCTCCCAGCCGGGGCAGCAGGGCAGCGTCAGGTAGCCGTGCCCACCTGCCTTGTGGCTCTGTCCTTGAATCAAGGTGAGGACTGGTGGCCTTTTCATCTGAGGTTGCCAGCAATAGATCAGATGCATTTCAGTGGCCCAGGAGGTTCTCTGGTCCTTGCTTACCCCTGGAAACAGATGACAGGCACACTGGACAGGATAGGGGAGCAAACTTTGGGCTCTGGGCTGAGAGTGTGCTGTTCCCAGCACGGCCAGGCTGCGCTCAGGCTGGTCCTGTGGTTGCGACGGAGATGGGCATGCCTTAGGCACCAGGGCAAGGGCAGCGGGTCCTGGGGATGGCTGACTGGGGGTTCCTGTCGAGTACGGCTCTTCAGCCACCACAGGCTGGGACACTCCTTACCGCCATGCCCAACAAGCACTGAAGCAGGACAGCACCAAGCCTCCAGGGCCCTGACTGCTCTCTTTCCTACCACACAGAAGACCTACTGATTTCATTAGGCAGTTTCCATTCTTGGATTTAATGAATCTCTTTAGGGTCTTTTTTTTTCCTCTCTTTTTGTCTCTCTCTCTCTTTTTTTTTTTTTTTTTTTTTTTGTCTTTTCACCTTATTTGGGCTGCACTCGCGGCATATGGAGGTTCCCAGGCTAGGGGTCTAACAGGAGCTGTAGTTGCTGGCCTTCGCCACAGCCACAGCAACGTGGGATCCGAGCCACTTCTGCAACCTACACCACAGCTCACGGCAACGCCGGATCCTTAACCCACTGAGCAAGGCCAGGGATCGAACCCACAACCTCATGGTTCCTAGTCGGATTCGTTAATCACTGAGCCACGATGGGAACTCTCTTTTTTTCCTCTTTTTAAGGCCACACCTGTGCCATATGGAAGTTCCCAGGCTAGGGCTAGGGGTCAAATCAGAGCTACAGCTGCCGGCCTACACCACAGCTCATGGCAACACCAGATCCTTAACCCATTGAGCGAGGCCAGGGATCAAACCCGCATCCTCACGGATACTAGTTGGGTTTGTTACCACTGAGCCACAGTGGGAACTTCCCCAAGTTATTTATTTATTTACTTATGTTGCCACATCTGTGGCATGTGGAAAATCTCAGGCCAGGAATCAAACCCATGCCACAGCAGCAACCCAAGCTGATATAGTGACAACATTGGATCCTTAGCACCCTGCACAACGAAAGAACTCTGTCTGTCTCCCAAGTTCTTCTTCTTCTTTTTTTTTAATGGCCAGACCTGTGACATATGGAAGTTTCCAGGCTAGGGGTCAAATCAGAACTGCAGCTTCCAGTCTATACCACAGCCTTAGAAACACTGATCTGAGCTACATCTGCGACCTACACTGCAGCTTGCAGCAATGCCAGATCCTTAACCCACTGAGTGAAGCCAGGGATCGAACCTGCTTCCTCACAGACTATGTTGCACCCTTAACCCACTGAGGAATAATGGGAACTCCTCAAGTTATTTCTTAAGCAGAACTTAAGAATATGTGCTGTGGTTTTCACTCGGCTGATTATATGTGCACAGGGATCTGCGAGCTTGACATTTCTGGTGGCCCTAACGGTGGGTCCAGGGGACTTGTTTGTCCACCCTGGGTCACCTGTGGCTGAAGGCACCCAGTGGTCAACTCAGATCCCCAGAGCCAAAAGGCTTACTTCCGCCTCATTGAGTGTTTATTAAGGATGTCAATTCAAGCTCCAAGTATGGAGGCAGTGGGCCCTTTATAAATAAAGACATTGTACTTATTTATAGCGACGGTAAACCAACCTGGGAAGTACAGTCCGAGTTTCCACCTCACGCTCTGTATGAACTTGGGATCTCAGGCTGGAAGGCATTATTTCCTGTCAGTGATTTAAACTCAAATCCACCCAACTAGGAACGCTGAATAAACACACAGGGGCCTGTAAAACACAGAACTGTGGGCGAAAGTGAGTTTATCCCTCCCTAGGCCAGGTATCAGATGTTCACTTCCCCAGCCGAGGGGAGTTTCCTGCCCTTTTAATTGGAGTGGTTCTTGAAGCAGATGTCCAGCGTGAGGGAGATGGTGGATGACACCTCTGGGGCCTCTGGCTGTTGGGGCTGAAATAGTGGAGAAGGCCCCATAGGCCAGAGCAGGAGTCACTGTTCGGACAGCCCATTGGGCCTCGGATCTCCTACATAAAGCAGCACCTTCCTTAGTTTACAACCTTTTGGCATGATGTGAAGACATTTAAAATGTCATTAAGTGCGTTGTTTTCAAGCCAGATTCCAACAAGGCTTAGAAAGCCTCTTCCGAAGAATGCTTCTCTCAGTCTTTTTTCTAAACTTCACTTCTCAGAGCCTGACACTGAGGCTCTGCCCCACTCCACCCCCATTCCCACCCAGTCCCCACTATGGGTAACAAGTATTACACTTGCTTGCTTTAGGAAACTCTCAAAAGTGCACATCGCAAAACTTGTGTCAAAATAACTGGCAGTGAGGCTGCAGATAAAAGCGGAGCTTTTACAGTTTAGTTTGATATTTGCCAGTGTTTAGTCTTTCCATGGAGCTGGAAAGGGCAGAATTAATAAATATAGGAGCAAGCATCGATGAATTATAAAACAGAAAAGCAATAGATAAAATCAATGAAAGCAATGGTTCTTTTTTCCTCAAATATGGTTCTTTGTAAAAGTCAATAAAATTGAATAAGCTTCAGCCAGATTGACCAAGAAAAAAGATGGAAGAAACAAATTACTAACATGAGACTGGCGGGGGGGGGGGGAAGAGTTTTTAAAGACATCAGAAGGATGATAAAGGGATCCTATGAACAACTCTATGCATAGAAATTCAACAACTTAGGTGAAATGGACCAATTTCTGAAAAGCCACAAACCACCAAAATTAAATCAAAAGGAAATAGATTATCTAAATAGTCCTATATACATCTATCAAATAAATTGAATTTGTAGTTTAAAAACCTTCCAGATAGGCAAACTCTAGGCCCAGATGGTTTCACTAGTGAATCTGGCCACATTTAAAAGAGAAATAACAGCAATTCTTCACAAACTCTTCCATAAAATAAGAAAAGAGGGGACCCTTCATAATTCATCTTAGGAGACCAATATTTTTCTCATAAAAACCAAACAAAGACAAGTACATGAAAAGAAAAACACAAATATCCCCGTGAATATAGATCTAAAAATTTTCAATAAAATATTAGCAAGTTAAACATATGAATATTAAAAAGAATAATACTCATGATCAAGTGGACTTTATCCTGAGATAAAGATGGCTCAACACCTAAAAAGTAATGTATGTAATTCACTGCATTAACAGACTCTATTAGGACTTTTCAGAACAGAATCAAGGGAATACACAAACACATTTACAACAAAATAAGAATGAAATATTCATGACAATGACAGTCCTCATCTCTGTAACTAACTGGTTGTGTGGTCACAGCTGGTATTCATAACTACCTCCCTCCACCTCCCATTTCCTATTCCCTTTGCCTTCAGCCAGTCACGACCTCAGCTGGTCATCAATTTTTACCTGGTGGTTTCATCTAATGCTTAATTCTGGAAGGCTCTGGGCCATTAGTGATTCTGCCTGGATTGGGCTATTGTGATTTTTCTTGGACCTTAATCACAGGGTATAGTAACCCTAAGAGAAACTTATGGGATATCCTGTGTTCCAGATATACCCTTCCTTGCCTCCTTTGTACAGTAGCAATCCAATTTCATCTTGTTGAGCAAGGATCAGTCATTGCAGCCAGCAAGCGCCCTAATTCCGTTCTTTGCATATTGATTCACAGGAATGAGAAGTCCAAAATCACCAAGTGACAGTCTTAACTTAGAGTTCAATAGGATTATTACTCTGTCTCCTGGTGAAAACGTTTTTCCCTCTGGAACTAAGACCTCTAGACAAGCAGAGTATAAAGTTGTGGTGAGAAGAAGCAAAAATTTTACTACTGGATCACTGGAGGCAAAAATAAGTAGTTCCACTTCCATTTATACCTCCTGATTCCTGGACTTGTGTGAATCCTAGCTATTGGGGAAACAGCACCATATAGTGAATGTTGATTCAGAACATAAGCAGCCGTCTGAAGAAACTTGCCCCAGCCCCGCATGGTGGGATCACCCAGCTGGCACTGTAGCTGAGTCTTCTAAATGTTCTATAAAGGTATCCACTGTTCTATGAAGTCAGCTGATTCGGTATGGGGGAAACACATAAAAACTAGTGAGTTTCATTAGCATGGGTCCACTGTCAAACTTCACATTCAATGTGAAGTGAGTTCTTTGACCAAAAGCAGTGCTGTGTGGAATAACATGGTGATGGATGACATTCTGTAGGTCCATGGACGGCAGTTTTGACAGAAGCAATTGTGTGCAGGAAAGGCAAATAGGTATTCCAGTAAGAACAAAGCACTATGAAGGAAGTGATCCAATGTAATCGACCTGCCACAGTCATGTAGCTGACTGATCAATGGCACCATACTAGGGACTCAGAGTTGGTCTCTGCTGCTGGCAGATTGGGCACTTGGCCTTGGTGGGTGGAAATCCATGTTGCTGAGCCCATGCATGACCTCTGTCCCCACCACCATCACCACTTTTTTCACAAGCCCATTGAACTATGACAGGGCGAGTAGGGAAAGATGTTGACTGGTATCCACAGAGCAGGTCATCTGAGCCACTTGATTATTAAAATATTCTTCTGCTGAGGTCACCCTTTGGTGGGCATCACTATGAGACACTAACATCTGTACCTTTTTCATCCATTCAGAGATGTCTGTCCACATCCCCCTTACCCAGACTTCCTTATCACCAGTTTTCCAGTTGCGTTCCTTCCAAGTCCTTGACCATCAAGCCAAGCCATGGGCCACAGCCCATGAAGTGGTACATAATCATGTCCCCAGCCATTTCTAGGTCCAAGCAAAATGAGCAACCAAGCACACTGTTTGTATTCTGCCCCCTGGGAGGCTTTCCCTCTACCGCTGTCTTTTTAGGATATTGCAGAAGGAGGCTAGAGGGCTGAGGCAGTCCACTTCTGAGTGATGCCTGCATACCATGCAGCTCCATCTGTAAACCAGGCCCAAAGTTTTCTCTCCCTCTGTTAGCTGATTTTAGGGAATTCCCCATGAAACCATAGGTACAGACTGGGAGATAGAAGGTAATATAGTAGTCGTGGATCACATGGGCACTTGTGCCTTCAGGGCCTGCTCCAGCCCAGTCACGCATGTACCACTTGCATTTGATGTACCACTTGCGTTTGATGTACCACTTGCGTTTGATGTATCACTTGTGCTGGAGGCATAACACTAAGGTCTGATGGGTCCAATGACACCCAATTCATGATGGGTAACTCAGGCAATATGATAACATTACAGCCCATGGTTAAGCATTCAGTCTCCTCTAAGATGCAGTCACAGACACAAAACTGTTTCAGAGTAGTTATCTGCAGACAGCCGAAGGGCTTTGCTCCAAACTTGAGTGTCATGAGAAGTCTAGAAACAAAGAGGGTGTGTGTGGGTGTTGGCAGGAGGGGAAGGTGGGTGAGTAGGAGGGCCCTAAAATCACCCTCAGGGGAGGCCTTACGGGCTTCCTCTCTGAGGTAGGGTTAAGCCTCTCAGATGAGGGTGAAAGGACAGTCTCTACTGTAAGTAGAAGGGCTGTTTCCCACTGGCAAAGAAGACTCATCAGAAGTTTAGGGGGTCAACTTCCCCAGGTTCCTTAGGGTCTCCCATTCCAAATCCCCATTCCAACTTTCAGGGAACCACTCCTTCACAACGGGGATTATTTTAACAGTAGGTACCCTGCAAATTCGGAAGTTTAAATCGCATTGTAAATCAGCCACTCAATGGATGAGATTCTACCTTTGGTTTTCATCAATCTCAGCCCTGGGGCTGCTGGAGATAAGGGTCTCTTTCAGGGCAGAAGCTTTCAGGTCATTGATTCAGCACTTGAGCTGGAATTTGATCTCATTCTTTTCTTTCCCCACTTTACCCAGTGATGATGTTAGAGGTAACCAGCCAACTTCATTATATTCTTTAGCTTGGCAAAAATGTTTGAAAGTTCCTATTGTGTCCCAGAAGGTTAAGAACCTGACATAGTGTCCTTGAGGATGTGGATTTGGTCCCTGGTCTCTCTCAGTGAGTTAAGGATCCAGCACTGCTGCAAGCTGTGGCTTGGGTTGCAGATGCTGCTCAGATCCAGCATTGCTGAGGCTGTGGTGCAGGCCAGCAGCTGCAGTTCCAATTCAACCCCTAGCCTGGGAACTTCCATATGATGCAGGTGCAGCCTTAAAAATGTTTTTTTAAATTATAATAATTACAGAGATTTCATAAAAATGAACTTCTATAAATATAAAATAATATAAATATGTATATAAAAAGATTTATTCTGAGGAATGGGCTCCCATGGTTGTGGAGTCTGGGAAACCTGAACTTTGCAACGTGAGCCTGTAGGCTTGTGACCCAGAAGAGCCACTGGTGCAAATGAAGTCCAAAGGTGGTGATGGCAAATTTCCTTGTGCTCAGGGAGGCCAGTCTTGTTGTTTGGTTCAGACCTTCAGCTGATTGGAGAGGGCCACCCACATTATAAAGAGCTTTATCCAAAGTTTACTGATTTAAATATTCATGTCGTCCCCAAACACCCTCAAATATACGACACAAATTAGCCACCACACAGAATTAACAAGAAAAATCACATGATTATATCGTTACATGTAGAAAAAAAGCAGCAAAGCATGTTTAAAAAAAAAATCTAGGCGCACTAAGACTAGACATGTACTTCTTCAATCTGATAAAGAGAATATAAAAAAATAACAGCTGAATAATTCTTAATAGTAAGAAACTAAATGTTTTCCTTCTAAGACAGGAACTAGACAAGGATGTCTACTTGTACTTCTCCTATTCAGTATCGCACCTGAATTCTTGCAGACATAATTAGGGAAAAAAAAAAGAAATAAAAGACATTCAGATTTGAAAGGAAAAAAAATCTTTATTCAAGACTTTTTATTAAAAAAAAAAAATGGAGTTCCCTAGTGGATCAGTGGAAATGAAACTGATTAGTATACCTGAGGATGCGGTTCTATCCCTGGCCTTGCTCAGTGGGTTAAGGATCCGGCGTTGCCGTGAGCTGTGGTGTAGTTTGCAGACGCGGCTCAGATCTGGCGTTCCTGTGGCTGTGGCGAAGGCTGGCAGCTACAGCTCCTGTTAGACCCCTAGCCTGGGAATCTCCATATGCCACGGATTCAGCCCTAAAAAGGCAAAAAACAAAAACGTTATTATTTTATGTAGAAAATTTCAAATAATCTATTTTTATAAGTTCTTAGAACTAATAATTGAGTTTATCAAGGTTATAGCACTCAAGAGCAATATACAAAATCAGTTGCATTTCTATATAATAATAATGGGTGATTGGAAACTGGTATTTTTAAAAACAGTAACATTTATAGTAGTCTCCAAAAATGAAATACATATATATATGTAACAAAAGGTGTTTAGGATCTGTATGCCAAAAATACAAAATACTAATGAAAAAGATCAAAGAAAACCTAAATAAATAAAATGACATACTGTGTTCACAGATTGGAATACCTTAACTTAAAATGTCAGTCTCCCTAAATTGATGTAGAGTTTTTGTCTTAACAAGATTCTTTATACATATATACAAGTTGATAAAAGTGTATATGCAAAAGTTAAGGGACCAGAGAGTCAAAACAATTTTGGAAAAAGAGAGCAAAGTTCAAGGACTCATGTTACTTGATTTAAAATATGTGATAAAACTCCAATAATCAATACAGTGTAGTAGGAGTTCCTGTAGTGGCTCAGTGGAAATGAACCCGACTAGGAACCACGAGGATGCAGGTCTGATCCCTGGCCCTGTTCAGTGGGTTAAGGATACGGCATTGCCACCTGCTATGGTGTAGGTCTCAGACACAGCTCAGATCTGGCATTGCTGTGGCTGGCAGCTGTAGCTCCGATTCGACCCCTGGCCTGGGAACTTCCATATGCTACAGGTGTGGTGCTATAAAGCGAAAAACAAATAAACTACAACAACAAGAACAAACCACAGTGTAGCTTTGGCAAAAGAATAGACACATCCATCAAACACAAAATAAATCCAGGAATAGGCCAAACAAATATGGTCAACTGATTTCTGACAAAGTAGTAAAGACAGCTCAGTCAAGAAAGAATACAGTTCTTTCAATAAACGGTTCCAGAACAATTGAACATCATGTGCAAAAACAGAAAAGAAAAGAAAGAAATGCAAAAGGACTTCTACACACACCTCACCCCATATTAAAAAGTTAACTCAAGGGAGTTCCTGTTGTGGCTCAGTGGAAATGAATCCAACTAGTAATCATGAGGTTGTGGGGTCAATCCCAGGTCTAATTCAGTGGGTTAAGGATCCAGCATTTTCATGAGCTGTGGTGTAGGTCGCAGACGCAGCTCAGATCCTGCACTGCTATGGAATCTCCATATGCTGTGGGTGCAGCCCTAAAAAGCAAAAAAAAAAAAAAAAGTTAACTCAAATAGCATCGTAGGCCTAAATGTAAAACGTGTAACTATAAAACTCTTAGAAGAAGAATCTTCACAACCTTAGATTAGACAAAGAATTCTTAGGAATTCCTGTTGTGGCTCAGCAGAAACGAACCCAAATAGTACCCATGAGGATTCAGGCTTGATCCCTGGCCCTGCTCAGTGGGTTAAGGATCCAGCATTGTCGTGAGCTATGGTGTAGACTGCAGACACAGCTTGGATCCGGCGTTGCTGTGGCTGTGGAGTAGGCTGGCAGCTGCAGCTCGGATTCAACCCCTAGCCTGGGAACTTGCATATGTCATGGGTGTGGCCCTAGATTTGATAGCAAAAAGAATTTTTCCATTAAAAACTTGATAAATTGAACCTAATCAAAATTAAAAACGCTTGCTCTGAAAAGGATATTGTTAAAGAATAAAAGGACATGCCACGGACTGGGAGAAAATATTTGTAAATCATCTGTCAAAGCGCTTGTATCCAGAATCTATAAAGAAACATAAGAAAAAATAATAATAAAAGGAGCAAAACATTTTACCAAAAGACATAGCTGGATAGCAAATTAACACATGAAACAGAGCTCAATATCATTATCTATGAGAGAAATGCTAATAAAAACCACAACGACATAACACTACAACCCTATTTGACTGGCAAAAAATAAACAAAAGACCCCAAATAAGAACGATACCAAGTGTTGACAGGCTGATAAGGAACTGGAACTCTCATACATATATTTTTGGTGGGACTGCAAAATGGTACAGGCACCATGGAAAATAGTTTGGTATGACATTTGATGTTACAAATTCTGGATATGTGTAACAACGTGGGTATTATGGTTGGTGAAAGAAGTCACTCTCAAAAAGTACCTGTGGTGTGATTCCATGTATAAGACATTCTGGAAAGAGCAAAAGTGCAGTGATGCCATGATGGAGAATGGATCAGCCGTTGCCATGAACTAAGGGCATAATAAAGATTTACTACAAACGGACAACACAAGGAATTTCTTTGAGGTGTTTCAATTGTTCCATATCCTCTCTGTGACAGTGGTTATAAGAACCTATGCATACATTAAAAACTCACGGAGCTATTCACAAATAAAAGTTAATTTTATTGCATATAAATTAAAACACTAAATATATATATTTCACATTATATAACATATATCCATCATCTGTATGTATGTGTATCTATAATATGTATATCTCTGAAAATCATTATGTAATATGAAACAGTTACTGATGAGCTAGAAATGTTTAAAATGAGGCAAAAAGAAAAAATCATTTTAGAATGCTTAATTATACATAATTTATTGATGAATAGAGTCTGTAAGTTTTACAAAATTGTGGGGGGAATTGGATTCCTAAAATTACAGTTGTCACATTTCTTGGGTATAATTAGATGTGGAATAGCATTCCACATTGTTTAAAAAGAGGGAGTGGGGGAGAAATGTCAAAGCTTTCCTGTCTGGCTGAAATGATAGGTCAAACAGCACAGAAATCTCTTTGGTTTTCGAAACTGGCATTTGGGCTCAGATCGTCCAATTATCTGGGCCATCAGCCTCATGTCTGAGCTGTCCACAGTGATGCTTTCTAGGCCCAAGGCCAAGGCCTCTAGGCCAGGAAAGACTTCACTGATGTCAGAAGGCCAAAACTGGAGAGTAAGAGTGGGAGGGACCCTCCAAGGCTCCACGGCAGCCTTAAAGAAGATCTTTGACTCTTATTGTTCTGGATAAGAAGTTTTACCTTTTCAAATTAGTCCATGATGATAAAGCATGTGGGAGTTCAGTCAAAAATCCCAATGCATACCTGGGAAGAGGCCTGGGAATATGGATCTAGAAAGCTTCTGTCTGTTGTCTTTCCAACAGTATGCTCCTCCCCAACAAAGCCCACAGGGAAACCCCTCCCAAACTCCGGAACTCTGAGGTGAAGACCCCCCACCCCTGGCCCCAATGCCAGCACCTCAGAGGCAAATCCAGCTGTGATCAGAGATGGTGTTCAACACAGGACTTCTGTTTTTCAGAGAGGCTTCCATATTCTTTAGGAATGGATACAAATCTTATCTTCATAAAGTCTTCATTAACTAGTTGGAGATGATTTGCCAGTGTTTTGCTTTATCACAACTTATTGGATGATTTATAACTTGAACTCTGTGCCAGCTTCTTGCAGTAGCCCACATGGACTGATATGAAGGGTTCTGGAAACCACCTACTCTCCAAAACATCTCCTCCATTGGCCTCCAAAGAAGCCCCAAATGCCTACAATATTTACCCTTTGGACCACATTATTAAAATGCAAATGTTAACCAGGATGGAGTAATCCATTTAGTCATAACCACCCAGAGTGGTTGGCTGTTCCATCAAGGGTGAGAGCCCTGGGGAGATGGGACAGAGAAGTTCTGACATCAGGGAAGAAAGCATTTGGAATCTTGGACTTTGGCGTTTTCCTATATTGAGGAGGCTACATCCATGTCCTGAGGGCCTGTGAGAAGGGGAACAGCAAGTGGCGGGGGAGGGCACATCCATACCTGAACATGTTTATTGTTCCTCTCACAAAGATGACCCTCCTCTTCCAAAGCACCTGTCAGGTACCTGACTGTGCCTTTCCTTGACTTGCTTGCGCAGCGTGAGTTAAGAAAACTGGTATGGTTCCCGCCTCCTGGCAGCTGACACATCAGCTCGGACCACACTGTGCCAGACCAAAATATTAGAAACAGACATCTAAATTAATAAACTGAGGGTTTACGTTTTGACGTTAATGAAAAGCAAATGGGTTTATGTGTTTGGTGGAGGAGTACGCAAGGAAAGGATTGTGTTGGGAAAACAACACCCCTTATCTAAATATTGGGGGAATTTCTTAGAGGATACGTGTATCAGAAATGTTTTAAGAACTGGGAAGCAGAGTGCTTTAGTGAGCTGTCAGGGAGCAGGCATTCCAGCACAGACATGGCTTTGGGAAAAGGGTGGAACAGGAACAGAATGTGAAAAGATAAAGGGCAAAATGTTTAAGTGTCGGGTGGATTCAGGCAAAATGAGGGGCTAGATGACAAAGCCGGAAAAAGAGGTAGGCTGTGTGGAACAGGCCTCTGTCCTTTCCGCTTGGTGTTCCCATCATTCGGGGCGCCCATCTCAGACCTCCAGCTCCTCAAAGGGATTACTCTCAGAAGGACCCCCTGGCAGACACAGCTCCCTTTAGGCCTGGGATTATAGGCAGACTGGACAGAGAAGTGGGCAAGCTTAGCAACGGATTGTGGAGAAACACTGCTGGTTTGTGCCTGGAAACACTCAAAACTCATTTCTACATCAAGAGCATCTATTCTCACCTCCCGCCCCCAACCCAAATCTGTGGGAAATTGACCTGGCCTCCTTTCCTCCCTCAGAAATAAGCCTTCTTTTTCCTTTTCATCTATCTCTGGAGTACATTTTTAGAAAGCATTTTATTAAGGAAAATTCCAAATGCACTCAAAAGTAGAGAGACTAGATAAATGCATCCCCATATATCAATCAACAGCTTCAATAAGTATTAAGTCATGAATAAGTGTGTTACATCTACACACTGACTCTCCTCCCCCCCTCCCTCAACACAGTGGATTATTTCAAAGCAAATCCCAGACATCATGCCATTTTATCTGTAAATAATGAAGTAGCCATATCCAAAAAATTAAATACTTACTTTGAAAAAATAATATCAATCATGACCACATCTAAATTTTTTAAACCAAAAACCATAAGTGCCATTAGGTATATGGGATATCTCTTCAATGTGAGCACTAGAGTAGGGGATACAAAAGCTATGTGTAAGGGCTCAGGCTCTGAATTCCAGAATGGAGCCATCCTAGAAGTCTGACAACCTTGCCAGGACCCATTCTTCTAATTTTCAAGTCCTCTTGCTTGGTTCCACGCTTCTTGCCATCCAGCTGTGCTTTAAGCCTAGAATCAAAAAAATACTCTACCTGTGCTTGAATGCCTCGTCTCTATTTATTAGCTGCCTGGTCTTAGGTCAAGACTTAAAGCAACAGTTTCCTCATTGTGTTAAATGAGATAATAACATGACATCGTAGGGCAGTGGTGATCATAGAGGACAATATTTGTCAAACACCTGCTTCCTATGGGAGCTCAGAATTGTCCCTCTGATTTTGACTCTGAACTTGATGATATCTCTGGTTTGTTGACTTAAGTGTCAGACATCAGCTTGTCCCTTGCCTACCCAAGTAATGCCCATCTCACTGTCTATTGTTTACTTTCAAGCTATCTATATCATTATAACCAAAGTAAGTTTCTTGTAGAGCATGTAGTTGGGTCATGAAAGTTAATCCATTCTGCCAATCTTTGATGTATTTAGACCATTAACATTTAGTATAATTCTTGATGTATAAGGACCTAAGTCTGTCATTTTATTGTTTTCTGTTTCTCCCTATTTCTCTTTCCACTGTTTGAGTTATACTTTTATTTACCTGAAATATTTTAAGTGCTTTTTTTTTTGTACTTTTCTTAGTGGTAACTGTAGGTATTAAAATATGTGTATATAATTTACCACTGTCTACTGATATTGCTATTTTACCACTTTGAATGAAATATTCAAATTGTCCTTCAAATCCTACCATTTGGATCCCTCTAGCATTCTCCCCATACTCTATAACTGTCTTAAATATGTCCTGTATATACCCTGAGCACCACATTAAATGATGTTATAATTTTTGTTTCAACCATAAAATTTTATTTAAGTTTTTTTAATTTTAAAAAATTTTATTGGAATATAGTTGACTTCAAACTTAAATTTTAAAACTCAAGGGGAGAGGAGAGTCTATTTTATTCAACTCCATTTTACCCATTTCATTATTTCTTCCTTCCTGATGTTCCAATTTCCCTTCTATTATCATTTCTTTTCTGTTTGAAGACATTTCTTTAGTCATTCTTCTAGGATAGGTCTATTAGTGACAAATTCTCCTGGTTTTCTTTTATCTTAGAATGTGTTTATTATATCCTCATTCCTGAGGGATATTTTTGCTGGATATAGAATTCGGAGTTGACAATACTCTTCTTTCAGCATTTGGAAAACATGCCACTGCTTTCTCAACATGGTGATTTTTGGTGAGGGATCAATTGTCCTTCAAATATTTGTTCTTGTATCAGTAATGCATCATTTCTCTCTATGCTTTCTCTACGTCCTTAGTTTTCAAAAGTTTGATTATGATGTGTTCAAGCACAGATATCTTGGATTTATTCTCTCTGGGATTTATTCAGCTTTTTGAATCTAGGTTTATGCCTCTTTCCAAACCCAGGGGAATTTCAGGCATTATTTCTTCAAATATTTTTCCAGTCTCACTCTGTTTTTTTTTTTTTTTTCTTGTGACTCTGATTACATGAATGTCAGATATTTTGTTATTGTCCCACAGGTCTCTAAGGTTCTGTTCACTTTTTTAAAGTCCATTTTCTGTCTTTTGTTCAAATTGTGTAAATTCTATCCATCTGTCTTCAAGTTTAGAGATTCTCTCCTCTATTACATAATTTTTTGCTATCAAGTACATTTAGAATTTTTAAATTTTGGTCATTATATTTTTAAGTTCTACAGCTTCCACTTAGATATATGTGCGTGTGTGTGTGTGTGTGTGTGTGTGTGTATTCTATTTTGTTGCTGAGACTTTTCAATTTTTTAAGTTGTTTCAAAAGTGTTCCTAATTGCTTATAAAGGCATTTTTAAGATGACTGCTTTAAAATTTTTGTCAGAAAATTCCAATATCTTTATCACCTCAGTTGTAGCATCTGTCAATTATGAGGCAAAGTTGTGATTTTCCTGATTCTTGGTATAATGAATGATTTTTAAAAATTATACCCTGGACATTAGGAAATTATGCATGAGACTCTGAGTCCTATTACAACCTCCCATTTTAGTATGCATCATCTGTTCGACCTTAGCATGCAGGTCCAATGTGCTCCATTTGTTTGCTACCTCAAGGCTTAGCTGAAAATTTGGGTGGTATTCTCTACCGTAGATCTCAAATTGTTGTCATGTTAATTCTGGTCAGTAGTTTCATGTGTGGGTCACTTGAATTTCTTCCTATACAGGTTTAAAGAGGCTCTTTCTCCTCAGCCGCCTCTACTCTGCATACTTCCCAACTCTCTAGTTGAAAAAGAAGGCATCCAATCTGCCACTTCTTGGTGGTGAATGGGGCCCAACCTCCCCACTCACCCTCCCAGAACAACCCTGGCATGGGAATCAGAGTGCTCCCTGCTCCCACTGGACAGGCATGGAAGTCCAGGCTCACTTTTCAGCCTCCACTGGCACCTGAGAACTGAGGGGGGTTGCACTGGGAGATATTGTCAAAATGATTTATTTTCCTGGTCCTCTGGCTAGAAATACAGATTTTGGCAGGGTGGTATTTTAAAAACCTAGACCTAGTGGTGTTTCTGGGTTGTGAGCTTCTCCGGTGTCCAGTCCAGGACCTATGAGAGACAGAAAGAAAATCCAGGAACTCACTACCATGTCATTCCTCAAGTTTTCATATCTCTAGCAAGTCTGCCTTCTTATTTCCACTCTTTAGACGTTTCTTAAGGTCATTATTTTAGAGAAGAGTTTTCAGTTGTTCTTTGGGAGGACGAGCAAGAAATGAGCCTCCTCCCTCTCACCTGGTGGGCTCACTTCCATCAGAGGGCTCCCCTGTGGGGCTGGCATCACCTGAGTGAGAGGGACCTCACTCTACCTTGGATTTTTCCAGGGTCAGTTAGCTACTTATCAACTAAACTAAACTACCCAAGTTGTTATAAATGCAGGTTCCTTTGATATTTCTTTATTGCCACCTTTTTTCTAGAGCAAAAAAATCACACCTAGGAGTGAAGTGCTTGTTTGAAAGGGGAAAGATCATATGAGACTCCAATAATCACATTTTCTGTCAGAGGAAACTATGGCTATAGGTAATCTTTTATCACCTCACCTTTTAAAAATTTTAGTCATTGGATTTAGAAGTTCTTTCTCCAAAGGACTCATATCAAAAAATTCCCAGAGAGTTCCCATTGTAGTGTAGCAGAAATGAATCTGACTAGTAACCATGAGGATTCAGGTTTGATCCTTGGCCTCATTCAGTGGGTAGGGGATCTTGCATCACCACGAGCTGCAGTGTAGGTCACAGATGTGGCTCAGATCTGGCATAACTGTGGCTGTGGTGTAGGCTGGCAGCTGCAGCTCTCATTCATCCCCTAGCCTGGGAACTTCCATATGTTACGGGCGTGGCCCTAAAAACAAAACAAAACAAAACCACAAAATCCCCAGACCTGCAGAATTGAAATCCTATAATTCATAGATCCTTATGTTCTTACTTCCAGGCTGAGCTATCAGGAAACTGCAAGTTTCCACTGAGGAAGTGTTTGCAGTGTCCCAGGACACCCTCCCTTAGACATGGCTCCAGGAATGGGCACCCTGGGCTCAGTTTCTCAGTGGTGTACTTCTTTGGTCTCTGGCCCTAAAGGAAATTCCTTTGCTTTTACTCTGTCCGTTCTCCAGGAATTCCCCCAAAGGAATTATTCCCTGAGCAACTGTAGCTCTTCAGGGTGCCTCTGCTTGTGGCTTAGACTGTACAGAACCTCATGGCATTTCATATCCTCTACTCTCTTTTTAGAAACAGGTCATTCCAAGTAGGTGGTGGGAGGAGACTTGTCCTTCTTGATTGCTGAGTAAAATCGAAATTGGAATCCTTTTACAGTGACCATTAAAGTCCAGGACATACTCGAACCATCGCCCGAGGCCCTACTTCATCCTTGGAAATTTCCTCTTGCATCTGAACGTAAAGCGGTGAACACTTTCAAAGAGAAAGCTCCTCATTTTGATGGAGATGTTCCTAGTGCTTCTTTTTTTTTTTGCAGATTTTATCTCATTTTATTTTATTTTTTTCATTTTTCAAAGTTTTTATGGAAGTATAGTTGATTTATGATGTGATAATTTCTGCTGTACAACGAAGTGATTCAGTTATACTTATCCACACATCCATTCTCTTTAAGATTCTTTTACCACATAGATGATCACAGAATACTGGGTATACAGCAGGGCCCCACTGGCCAATAATTCCATATACCACAGTGTGCATGTGCCAGTCCCAAACCCCCAGCCCATCCCTTCCCAATCCCATCCTCTTGCTTTTTGATTCTAGTCATTAACTTGGTCTGCTTGCTTGCTCCTTTTTAGAAAAAGACAAAATTCAAAAGAGGTGAAGAAAACAGATGAAGAGCAAATTAAGTCAAATCACTGATGGTTGAGAATCCCCCCCGCCCCATTTTGGGGGCATCCATAGTTACTGAATTTTTCTTTGCGGGCAAAAACCTCTCGTAAGCAACCTTGAATTCTCTTTATAATTAATGTGTAACTGCAGAGTTTCCATCAACAGAAAAGTGAAATCCAGGACCAGGCTGGTAATGGGGGTAATTTGCCTTTGTAATGACAGAAAGCATGTAATCAGATGGCCACGGGTAAACCTGGGCAGCCAGACCCTGGGAATTTTCCTGATTTCTGACTGTGGTCTCTGATGGATCGTCTCCTCCCAGGAGCCTCCTGACCGCCTCTGACCTTGGGAGCAGGAAGGGACTCCCTCTGGTGTCCTGGCCAGGGCCACTGCAGAGACGGTGAGTGTGAAAGGGAGCCAGGAGTTCCCTTTGTGGCTCAGTGGTTAACGAACCTGACTAGGATCCATAAGGATGCAGGTTTGATCCCTGACCTTACTCAGTGGGTTAAGGATCTTTCATTGCCGTGAGCTGTGGTGTGGGTCACAGATGTGGCTCGGATTCTGAGTTGCTGTGACTGTGCTGTAGGCCAGCAACTGTAGCTCCAATTTGACCCCTAGCCTGGGAACCTCCATATGCCGCAGTGTGGCCCTAAAAAGAAAAAGGCGGTGCAGAGGCCCAGGTGGCACCAGCCGGGGGGAATGCCTGGACACTCATGTGCGAACACCAGAACACTAATCTCCTTGGGACAAGCTGGGGACCCGTGCTGGACGAAGCCAAGGGGAGGTGCTAAGGAGGCCGAGACAATCTGTGTGGCTAGTGAGGGGCACATATGTGCTGGCTCTGAGGCCACCACTTGATAAGAGGCTCCTCGCAGAACTGCGTAAGCCCACAATGTGGCAAGAGTGAGTGGGGAGCTTTGCCAGCCACGTTTCAACAGTGGAACAAAAATCAGACACCAACACCATGTCTTCAAGCCACTCTAGACGCCTCGGAACAGTGAAACTTGCCCCCTGAGCCGTGCCCAGCAGGACCTGCCCCTGGAGCCCAAGAGAGGGACAGCAGGTTTCCCCCAGGGGAGGAGGCACGGGCTTGTGTCAGGAGCAAAGGGAACAGGTGCCACGGTTTCCCAGGACCCCTCCTTACTGTGCACAAAGCACCTCCTCCTCCTCCTTGTGGAACCCTTGTTGGGAAACTTCAGATCAACCTTTGGGGACACGGACAGGCAATGCCAGGCTTCTGATTGGGGGCACGAAGGAGGCAGGAGCCCCAGTGCCCTCTGCTCCCATGCCCCAAACACAAGTGTTCCTGAAGACAGGTGCCCAGGTGTCTACCCCTACGCTGGACCATTTAGCCTGGTCCCAGGCACTTGGAAGAGGCCACGGCCACAGTAGCTGTCTCAGCATTCACATGGCCCTTGTGTCACTTTCCCCCTCACCTGTCCTGTTCCTGGGTTGGCCTGGCCTATCTCACCTGTCTTCGCCTTCTGGCTCCATCCACCACCAACTGCTCCGGGGATCCCAGCTCCCTCTGGCACGGGGTCACCAGGGCAGCCCTTGCCCTCTGGGCCCCCTGCTTGGCATCAGAAATGGCAAGAGGGACAGGGCATGGCCCACTGCTGAGCCCTAGGTGCTTGGGAGTGCCACCAGAGGAGCACCAGGAAGGGAGGAGGAAAACTGGAAATTTCTCCTTGGAGAAGCAATCACCCACAGACCTTGAGTCCCAGACTGATTCTGACACAGCTCCATCCACGGGGGATCTAGTCTGAGGCCCAGGATGCTTTGGAAAAGGACAGAGAGGCAGGATGACAGAGGCAGGGTCATGAGAGCCCCAGAGGACAGGAAAATTACCATCCAGGTGCTGCCCTCCTGGGGTGGCTGAAGAAACCCGGGACACCCTCGGAAATGGGGGCCAGGAGGGAGGTGGCCGGCATCAGGGCTGCCCCAGTGACCTTCGCGGTTGGTTCCCTGGGAAGCGAAGAGTGCAGAGTAAGGGATACAGGAATCGGGAATGGCCCGTTTGCAGGGCTCTGTCGGCAGCTCCACCAGCCTCACCAGGCACAGAGGCAAATGCCGTCAAGAAATTTGTCCTCCCTGGCTTCTTCCCCAGGGAGCACAGGAAACTGGCACAAAGTTTCTGGGCAGTTTAAACACTTCTGGGGACATTCCCTGAGGATGATGTTCAGTGATGCTGACTTTTCTTTTTGGCCACGCCCGCAGCATGTGGAAACTCCCAAGACAGAGATGGAACCCAAGCCACAACAGTGACCTGAGCCACAGCAGTGATAACATCTGATCCTTAACCTGCTGTGCCGCCAGGGAACTCCAGTGCTGGCATTTTAATTGCTCATCGATCCCCTATCATCAAGATGTAATTCAGAAAAGGAACAGATCAGACCCCAGACTGGATTTCCTGAAATGTGGAGGATATTTTCCTACAGTTTTTGGGAATCTGTAACAATTCCTTTAGTTTGTTTCAAAATGAACTGCTTTGAGTGGATATTTTCATCACAGATTTCACATGAAGCAACTGGATTCTAATGATCTTTCCTCCACCTTCAGCCTGTACCTTCTTTCTCCTCTCCTGTTTCCCCCAACCCTCATTCTCACAGATTTCCCTGGGTAAAGTCACCCAGAGATTATTCATAAAGCATCATTCTAGAACTTCACAGTGAGAAGTCTCTAAACTGTCATTAAGTCACCTGCCTTCTTTTTAAAGGAAGAAATCAGCCCACAGATCATGAATACAGGGCAAATAAATAAAGCCTTGTCTCAGCTAAACCACATTTTAGGAAGCAGCACACATGCAATATCAGACATTAGCATTGTCTTAAGAGATGTTATCACACCAAGGACAAATGAAGGTGAGTGAAGCATGGCAAGCATCTGAGATGGAACAGGAAAGAACGTGAAGTTACACAAGCCTCAGACGACTGCTGTTTGATGGTGGAATTGGCAGAGTCAAAGTACCAAAGCCGAAGACTTGAAAAGCATAATATTCCAGGTGAAAGATTAGGTAGTAGGAGGATGTTCATGATGATAAAAAAGAGGGTGAAATAACACAGCACAGTAAATTGCCAATGTTTGTTAAAAATGGATCAGAGAAGCAAGGAAGGGGAGTTCCCGCTGTGGTGCAGCAGGTTAAGGATCCAGCATTGTCTCTGCGGTGGTGGGGGCAGCTGCCGAGGCAGGAGCTCAATCCCCAGCCTGGCTCAGTGGGTTAAGGGATCTGGTGCTGCCACACCTGTGGCTCAGCTTCGATCCCTGGCCTGGGAATTTCATATGCCAAGGGAGTGACGAGAAAGGAAAGAAGGAAGGAGGGAAAGAAGGAAGGAAAGGAGGGAGGGAGAGAAGGAAGACAAGGAAGGGTGAGGGCTGGTTCCTAACTAACCATGAAAATGAAGCGTATCTCAACCAAATGGTTAATACCTGAGACAATGACCTTTCATTCAACGTGTATCCAGATAATCTGACAAGAACAATCCATTTCTCCCTTTTCGGAGAGTTATCAGGGAGGATGTGTGTCACAAAATGAGTCCATTGAGCAGAGGTGCTGGGAAACTGACTGGCAGCAGCATGGGGGAGCCCACCATTAAATACTCAGGAAATTGGCAAGCTATTGTTTAAAATTATATAAACTAGTATTTAACTCATTATATTTTAAAACAAAGGTAACAAATATTCAAAATTCATCTCTTTCGAATTGTCTTGCTACTTTTTCCTAATATTGATGTTCCTAAGGCTATTTACATTTTTTTGTGTCTGGGTGGTAGACGTGTGCCCTTATACACCGCTCTCCCACACTCAGTTCAGTGATGTCACATTGGGAGCTTGAAAGGGGCCAGGGTGGGAGTACTTACACTATGGAAATTGGCAAAAGCTACAAACCAAGACTTGATTTATTATCTTGATTGTCTGTACATAAGACAATAATGAACAAATGGCTTAAAATGTAGAGTAAACTTTTAAAGTGTGTCCTGTTTGAAGTCATTATGTTATGAATAGCAGGAAAAAAACAAGGAAGTATTTATCCTGCCTGCACTTGGAAACAAATATTTGATAAAGCAAAGAGGTTGCTCAAATCATTTAGGAACAAAACAGATGAAGTTCCGGGAGTTCCCAACACGGAGCCATGGAAACGAATCCGACTAGGAACCATGAGGATGCAGGTTCCATCCCTGGCCTTGCTCAGTGGGTTAAGGATCCAGCATTGGCGTGAGCTGTGGTGTAGGCCACAGACACTGCTCGGATCCTACTTAGCTGTGGCTGTGGTGTAGGCCAGTGGCTACAGCTCCAATTAGACCCCTAGCCTGGGAGCTTCCATATGCCACGGGTGTGGCCCTAAAAAATTCCAGAAAATTCTTTATTGTTTCATTTTTGTCTTACTTAGTAACATAAATGGAAGTGTCAGCTAACCATCATCCAAGAATTAGACTCACTGGTTACGGATACAAGAGTTTGGCGAAAAGCAGGGGACACATCCTATGAAAAGAGAATGGCTGTGTGGAAATTACAATAAAGAGTATTGCATATCTTATTGTTAATTGTACATTGTGCGCTATGATTTTTTTTTGTTGTTGTTGTTGTTGTTTTGCTTTTTAGGGCTGCATATGGAAGTTCCCAGGCTAGGGATCAAATCAGAGCCGCAGCTACTGGCCTAGGCCACAGCCACAGCAACGCAGGATCTGAACCTTGTCTGCAGCCTACACCACAGCTCATGGCAATGCTGGATTCTTAACCCACTGAGAGAAGCCAGGGATCAAACCCTCATAGTTCCTAGTCGGATTCGTTTCTGCTGTGGCCACAATGGGAACTCCTGCTATGTGTTTTTTATGTTGGCTCAGGTGCACTTTGGCCCGGGACAAGCAAGTGATAATTCAGAGCCACTGTAAGAAGGAAACTGGGGTAGTAACAGGTCAGTCTGTTGGCCCGCCTTTTTTGAATCAGTGTCATACATGTTAGCCTGCACATAGTCCTGATGGTGTGGACAGAGCCCATTAGCATGCATGTAGACCATCAGCATGCATGTACCATTAGCGTGCATATAGACTGCTAGCCTGCACACGCACCGTTAGCCTTCACACAGATCTTTGCGTGCACACTGTGCCTACGTTTATAGAGTTTTCACAGTGGGCCAGGCACCATTCTTATTACCCTCCTCTTCCATTTACAGACATGGGAACTGAGACTCTCGCGGGTTCCTGGGCCCCACAAAGTCACACAGCAAGTGCAAGCTTGCCTCAGCTTGCAGCTCTGCCTTTAAGGCTTGCAGAGCTGCACGCCTCCCTAGGATGGAGGCTGGAAGCTCTGGAGGTGGGTGGGAGTGAAGGCAAGCCCACCCTGTCTGCCCAAAAGCCTCTCTGTTCACCTAATGACATCACCTTCTGCTCTGTGTGACGGCGGTAATCCTATCCAGCCCGGGATTTCTCTGAGAAAATAAATTAAAGCAGGGCCCTGTGTGTCCTTCACCCACTTAATTGTCCGGCCTTCACAGTCTTTGTCTGAGAAACAGTCCCCGTGTCTTAAGACCTTTCAAGCATATATCTGTCTTTTGGTGGTTATTTCTGGAATTTGGGTCTTTGAAATTCCACTCCATTTGCAAAACGTGGTTTATATGTTTCATATATCTCAGTCATTCAGCTTACACGCAGCGCTCTGTCCTCTCAGAAAAGAGGCTTCCAGCCCGTCTGACCACATAGACCTTCCCCGCACACCTGGTCGGGGCCCCACAGCCTTCATGCCAGCTGCAGGACACTCACAGAACACCAGGGCCAGGCTTGTCTTACTGAGTCCTAAGTTGTGTGAGGACTACTGCCAGGCCCCCTGGACTGACCTGACCAGGAGTGCCATCCAGTGAAGCAGGATGGCCCTTTTCCCTCCCACATGACTATCAAGAATCGGATTTTAATGCTTTCTATGTATGTACCTGGAGGACTGATTACTGGGGACAGCTACCGTCTGTCCAGCCTCCTGGCATATGCCTGAGACCACCTCAGTGCTCTTGGCAGACCCCTGCTAGCCCATAGCTCCCATGGGAGCAGGGAAAGCCAGGACTTGTAGTAAAAGAACAAAATCCTGTGAGGTAATTTGGGAAACTGAAGAAGAAACTAAGAAGGCAAGAGGAAAAATCTTTTTAAGAGCTATCACCAGCGGTAACGTTAATATATTCTATGGTTTGGGATTTATTCCAGTTTATCTGAAAAGGCAGGTTGCTGAGGTGGGGTGGAAAGCTGAATCAGAGAGACCAACTCGGAAATGAGTGAGTTACCTGACCCTGTGCCAGCCACACTCAGAGGAGCTCCTAACCCATAGTTAGTGCTCAATAAATGTTAGCCAGTATTTTTGTTCACTTGTTTTTATTATTAGTATTTAAATTTCTCTCTCTCTTTTTTTTTTTTTTCTTTTTACAGCTGCACCTGTGGCATATGGAAGTTCCTAGGCTAGGGGTCCAATCAGAGCTATAGCTGCCAGCCTACGTCAGAGTCAGAGGAACACGAGATCTGAGCCACATCTCTGAGTGACAGCTCGCAGCCATGCCAAATCCTTAAGCCACTGAGTGAGGCCAAGGATCAAACCCTCGTCCTCACGGATACTATATTGGGTTCCTAACCCACTGAGCCACAATGGAAACGCCAATATTTGAATTTATATACAGTAAAGTTGACTTTTATTTGGTGTACAATTCTGTGAGTCTTCCCATGTGTAGATTTGTATATCCACGACCACACTTAGGGTACAGAGAGCATCCTCGCCCCAAACTCTTCCCCCAGCCCAACCCCTGACCTATTTTCCTTTTCCAGGATGTCGTATAAATGGACTCACACAGTAGGTAACCTTTGAGACTACTTTCTTTCTCGCATTACAATGCCCTTGCTGGCACGTGTTTGAATAGTTCACCCTTTACTGTTGAGTAGTTCCCCCCAGTGAACATTTCCATAGTTTGCTTATTGATACACCCATCCAGAGACACTGGGGTCATTTCTTTTGGGGGCAGTTATGAATATTTTTTCTAATACATGTTCACGAAGAGGTTTCTGAACACTTTTTGGAATATACTGCCATTTCTCTAGAACGGTTATCTAGGACTGAGATTCTTGGATCATGTGGTAAGTATGTGATAACATTTATAAGGTACTGACACATTGTTTTCCAGAAGAGCTGCACCATTTTGCATTCTCATCAGCCTATGAGAGTGACTGTTGCTCTGCATCCTCCCCAGCCGTTGATGTTGTCAGTTTTTTTAAATTTTAAGACATTCTCATAGGTGTGCAGTGGTTTATGAGGGTTCTCATCTGCATTTCTCTAGTGGCTAATGACATTGGATGTCTCTTATATGCCTCTCTGTTTTTCTTACATCTTCTTTGGTGAAGTGGCCAGATATTTTGCCTATTTTAAAACTCAGGTTTTTCATTTTTCCTACAGTTGACTTTGGAGAGCTCTTTATATGTAGTCTAGACCTAAGTCCTTTATTTAATCAATGATTTGCAAACATTTTCTCCCAGTCTGTGGCTTGTCTTTTCATTTTCTTAACAGAGCCTTCTGCAGAGCGAAAGATTTTAATTTTGATAAAACCCAGTTTATGAAATTTTTCTGTTATTGATTGATCATGCTGCTGATGTCATTACGTAAGAATTTTTGCCTGACCCAAGATCATGAAGATGTTCTCTTGTTTCCCACATGAGTTTTATAGTTTTACATGTTCTATTATGACTTCATTTTTAAAATAAGATACAAGGCTTAGATTAAGGATTTTTCTGTTTTTTAGGTTTTTGTTTTATTGTGTTTTTTGCTTATGGACATGAAATTTTTCTGAATATGAATGTTTTACTCCCTTTTTGTATCAATTTTTTCTCTTTGAAGATTATTTTCTTGCCCAAATAAGAAGATCTACGTGAAAGGGCCTAGCCCAGTGGCTGGCAGGTTGTTCATGGAAAAATAAATAGATAAGCATTGGCTTAAAACACACAACACACACACACACACACAGGAAAGGAGAGACAGAAAATATTGTAAAATGAATTCAAAGACTAAGATCTGTCTTAACGAATTTAAATTCTGGAATCCCAAGGTTAAATTTGCAGCACTAACTCAAAACCACCAAAGAACAGCGACCTCTGGCTCCAAGGTGGCCCCTCTGGAGACCCTCTTGGAGGAGAAAGCACCTTCCTTTGTATGACAAATGATGTTGGTCCCTTGTCCACTCCAGTTAGTGGCCAGCTGGGCTCGCCGTTAAAAGGCATTGACCTCAGCTGACATTGAGAGCTGTCCTCTTCAGTGTGGCATGCAGCTTGTGTGCAAGTGTGTGTGGGTGTACACGAAACCCACTCTTTCTGCACAGACCCCCAGACTCTGCCGGTGCCGATCCCTCATGGGAGCCGTATTCATGTGAACGATTTACCTCGGTGACTTTAAGACCACAGAACCCATCCAACAAAGGAGCTCATTTATTTTCTGACATGGTTAATGTCCTGATTTAATGACCCTCTTATATCACACTCAGCACCCTAAATTATAGGGCAGCCCAGGCAATTACACCGCAGGATCTCAGACTGCACCCCGCCCTAGAGCGACAGCGCAGTTGTCACACAGCTGCCCGCCAGCGCTCGTGGGAGAGCGGCTGCAGGAAGCTTTCATCCCCTCTTGTGAGCAGCGGCGAGCCTTGGCTCTCATTAAAGTAATTGTTTGCACCTCCTTGTGGCTCCAGATCACTGTCTCCTGAGATTTTTCAGCCACAGGAAATATTATTCTGAACATGTAACTGCTCATGTGAGAGTCTAAAAATGTCTTTCTTCTTGTTATTACTAAAGAAGCAGAGCCCATGATTCTTGATTGTGTATTAAAGAAAAAAATCCCGTCTCCTTGGCACACTCAGAAATGTTTCTGTTGTAAAAGATTATTTTCCATAATGACCCTTTGAGATGAAAGTGGTTATGGCAAGGATTTCACAAACGGGAGTCCCTGAACTTTCTCCTAAACACTGACAGGCTCAGAGCAAGGCCGATTAGGTAGGTTTAATGCCTAACAAAAATTCTCTTGGAAGGGCTTAAGAGATTTTTACCTCCCTGGCATTAACTGTAAGGTTAATATAATGTAAAAAAAAAAAGAAATCTACCATATTTACCAAGGGCTTACTTCCAGGAAGATTGGTGGTGACTTCTGGGTTGAAATTTCCTAAGACACATTTTTTATTTTTTTAAGCTTAGATCTATTTATTCAGTAAATAAAGAACGACCTTCAAGTAAACTAAACAGTTGGGAACACTCTAGAACATGAAATTTCACTTTTAAAAATAATGTCACACTCTAAAGCTTAGATTCCACTTCATAAATATGGGAAACAAAAGAAGCGTATGTTTCAATGAGACAAAATAGAGGATAACGGGTTATAAAAATTAGCATTCATAACAAGGAAAAAATAGCCTGAAGTCTTCTAATTGCATCGATTCGATAGCTAAAAGTAGGTCAGGTTGGAAAGTGGGCCCTCTTGAGAGAGAAGAATTGCCGATGGGTAATAAGATGATGGCATTTTTTGCTTCAGACATTATTTCATTCCATTGTGAATCCTCAGACTCTTCCTCTGACTCTGGGACAGAATATATTGCCACTCTGGGAGGAAGAGACTCTTACAGAGCTATGGAAAGGCCTGAAGAATCAGAACTATGTCTTCCTGATGGCGTCCTCACCGTCGTTGGTTATAAGATCTAGGCTTTTATCTCAGCCCCAGTTTAGGTGAATGAGTCGCTGAAAGCCTTCAGTTTCCTCAGGTGTGAAATGGGAACAAAAATTCCGACGTTATGGAGTTGTTGTGGGGGTTAACCAGTGTGACACAAGTAAGGCCCTTAGCAAAGAATACCTTGACAAAGAGGGAAGATTCCACAAAGTTTAGGTAGTATCATTATCGTCACAGTTATAATTTGATGGAGGATAGCTTGAGGCTGTTCAAATTGGGAAACGCTGTATTGTGTCCTGAGCTGAAGGCTGACCTAACCAGTGCCAATACTAATATATTCGCATTCCCTCTCCCCACCCCCAACACACAGACCCACATTATATACAACTGACTTAATTATAAGCTGTTAAGCATTAGAATGCTTGTTTTCTTTCTGGCTCTTAATTATAAAACAATAGTAATTACTATAAAATAGTAATTATTATTATATGCCACTGAAATCAAGTACTGGTGGAGCTTATAAGGGACATGAACAAGCTGCCTGGAAATCCATATACAGCTGTGTTTTCTCTAAAGGAAGGAATCTGTGGAAAGAGTAACAAAGAGACATAAAAGGTCAAGTATAAGGGAGACATGGCAGGTAATGTGCTCCATCCCCTACTTTGAGTTGATCAACGCAGGGAA
This sequence comes from Catagonus wagneri, assembly GCA_004024745.2. Lineage (NCBI taxonomy): Eukaryota > Metazoa > Chordata > Mammalia > Artiodactyla > Tayassuidae > Catagonus > Catagonus wagneri. Next base: position 2,552,956 of record PVHT020001749.1, on the reverse strand, counting down.
CCCACTCCCGCCAGCTGGCAGCAGAAGGAAGCCCTGGCTCACAGGGGCAACGTAGAGCCTTAATGGAAAACACCCCTCAGCCCCATGAACTGCAGCCTGCTGTAGCTGATAGCATGTAATACAAAACACATTTGTCATTTTCCCTTATACCTCAATAAATAAATACTCAGGGGGAAGGGGAAGCTCACTACGTATTCGGGTTTGGTGATGTGTCTTGAGCAAGACTACACACCCAAGGGCTGGCACGCAAGATGTGGACAGCAATCAGCCAAACAAAACAACTGGGAAAGACCCACCACATTGGGATGGGGTGGAAAATGACAAATGGTGAGGGCAAGGGAACCAGATGAATCCTGCAAAAATTATATCATTTTCATCAAATTGAGTCATTGTGGGAAGATTTGGGGGAGCAAGTCAAAACCCATTACTTAAGGGAGCATTCAGGGCTAAAGTCACAATTTTATAGGTTGTGTGTGAATATAAATAAAACCCATTTTAGGTTTACATGCCATGTTTCTGAAAGATTTGAAGCAATGCCTTCCGTTGGACACATGTGGCAGAGGAGGGAGGTACCTCAGATTGTGGAGCTGTTGGAGAGGCTCTTGACCTCTTTGGTGGCATGTGGAAAAAGATAAGGGATGGTGCGTGACTGATCTGAAGGCCAAGTGGTGGAGCCGGGAGCACTGCCCATCTGATGGACATGAAATTATCAGTTATAAATTTGGTAGCTAAGACTCTCAATTTTCCTAGCTAAGAAAAAGAGCTGAAAGTGACAGGCACACATTCAGTGATATAGTGATACATATGATACAATGATATGTCATGTTGCATTGCACCAAGAGTCTGCCAGGAACTCCAAGAGCATCCTGGCTTAGATATGGGGACTGAAGTCCCTTGGCTTCCTAAGACACAAACTTCACAGATTTTGGAGACTATTTATGTCCTTTATGTAATATATGTCTCTATCATTTTATTTTTTTCCCAAAATTCTCATTGACCTAAACTTCTAAACCTATACAAACTCTCAAAATGACATGATCTAACTGTGTATTTCTGTATTTCCTTTCATTTATCTGAAAACCTATATCCTGGTAAACTGTGAAAGTAAAGTTAAATCAGTTAGAAAACAGAATTTGAATTTCTCAAAGTGTGGGGAAGTATGGCAGAAATGAAGACCTTTGTTCTATCTCCTTTGGATTTATCATGAATATTTGAGGCCAAATAATGTTCACAGAGAAAAAGTTAACAGTGGTTATTTACCTATAAGGACAAATAAATATTTTTCATAAATAAATATAATCAGTCTCACAAGTACTATTTTTGAAAGCACAGATGCCAGAAAATTTTAAAACCTTCCCTTATACAAATCTCAGGTCCAAAATGAAATATAAAACAGAGCTGCAGGATGTTAGAAAATAAAAATATATGTATCAGAAACTATATGACATAGCTAAAGCAATACTTTGAGGAAATTTCATAGCCTTAAGTAATTAAATTAACAGTATTTGCACTCAAAGAAATTATGAAGAGAGCAATAAAATATATTTGAGGATATTACAGGGAGAGAAATAGTAAAAATAAAAGAAGAAAAGAGTAAAACATAGTAGAACTTCCAAACAAGTCCAAGAGCTAGTCCCTCCCTTGCTCCAGTAAAATAAACAATTAACGAAATCAATGAAAAACCACAATAAGAAAGAATGATACGGAAACGAGAAAATTCTTCACTACAAGGGAAAAATTTTAAATAATAAGTGATTACCCTGCTCAGTTCTACAAAAACAAATGTGAAAACCTAAATGATTTTTAAAAAAAATATAAATTGGGAAAAAGATATAAGAAGAGACAGAAACAGAAAAAAAATGACTTGCATAGTAGAAATCTTTAAAGTTACTCTCAAGAATACACCCAGTCCAGTTGGTATTGTAGTTATCTGTAAAATTTCTAAAGTACAAATACCCTCAGTGCTGTTTAAATTGCTATGGATTGTAAAGAATGAAAGCTTCCAAATCACTTTATTCATTTAAATAATTATTTGATAATTAATTATTAAATAATTAAATTAAATATCAATTTTATATGTATTAATTATTAATTAAATCAATGATTTAAGTCAATAATCATTTTAAAATTTAAATTATTTCATAATTTTTATTTTTAAATAATTTTAGATTTACAGAATAGTCTGAAAGACAGTGCATAGTTCCACACAGTAGCTTCTCCTGGCTACTATCTAATGTTAACATCTTATATAATCAGAAAGAAATTAACACTAGTGTAAAACAGTTAACTGAGCTACAGACTTTATTTGGATTTCACCAGTTTTTCTACTAACGGCCTTTTTCTGTTCCAGGATCCAGTCCAAGATACTATGTTACAATTAGAAAATTATTCTTATGAGGCAAAAAAATTATATACTGATAACAAAATTTGACAAAGATGTAGATCAATCTCATCTACAAAAGCTCCAAAAAGTCTGAATAATCCAGCCATGCTTTAGAAGAAAAACACACAGTTCCTCTTGTGGCTCAGTGGTAATGAAACTGACTAGTATCCATGAGGACATGGGTTCGATCCCTGGCCTTGCTCAGTGGGTTAAGGGTCCAGCATTGCTGTGAACTGTGATGTACATTTCAGATGCAGCTTGAATCTGGTATTGCTGTGGCTGTGGTGTAGGCAGGCAGATGCAGCTCCCATTCAACCCCTAGCCTGAGAAATCCCATATGTCACACCTGCAGCCCTAAAATGACAACAACAAAAGAAGAATCACAATCAATGGGAGTTCATTCCAAGATATGAGACTTTTCCAACTTAGATAGTCTACTAATATGTCACAGAGTGGGTCAAAGGAGAAAAAGATTTTCTTCAGAAGAAAATTTATTAATTTCAACATAATTCATAATTTAATATCTTTGTAAAATAGAAAGAGGCACTCACGATGATTTTATACACACAGAACAATATTTTACTTAATGAGAGGACATTGGAAGTATTTCTATTGATGTCAGAAAAAAGACAAGGATGCTCACAATTAGTACAAGTATATAAATTGTACTAGAATTACCAGCCAATGTAATTAGATAAGAGAAAAAAATGCACAAAAATTGGGAAGGAAGTAAAATTTTCACTATTTGCAGATGACAATAGTATGCCTCAAGTACACACACACACACACACACACACACACACACACAAGAATCAACTGAAAAACTATTATAAACATTAAGAGAATTTTGTAAAATGGCAAAACTATACACATATCAGTAGCTTTTTTATATGCAATCAACAGCTCACAGAAGATACAAGAGTGACAAACAGAAAGAGAGAATATCTGGAACTATGCTCTATAAGAAATGTGTAAAACAGAAACAGACTCACAAACATAGAGAACAAATTTGTGGTTGCCAAGGGGGAGGGAGTGGGATCGACTGGAAGTTTGGGTTGGTGGATACAAACTATTATACATTTAGGATGGATAAGCAATGAAGTCCTACCGTATAGTACCGGGAATTATATATAAATATATGTATATGACTGGGTCACTTCCCTGTACAGCAGATATTGGCACACATTGTAAATCAACTATAATTTTTAAAAAATGTATGGGTCCTATATTAAGAACATTTAAATTATACCAATGGACACAAGAAAGACTTTAAAATGGGAAAAACTACCTTATTATTAGGTAGAAAAACCCAATTTTGTAAAGAAGGTAATTTCCCTAAATTAATGTGATCTCAATAAAATGTTTTTAATAGGATCTTCTTAAAGAGAAAAAAAACTACATGCTAGTGCTAAATTCACACAGGAAAAAAAAAAACAAACAGTTGATCATTTCCTGAAAAACTGTTAAAACTCAAGAACAATGACAGGGGATCTGCCCTACCACATGTTACAAACTTAAAGAGTTGTAGTTTGGTTTTTGTGCACAAACAGACAAAAAGATTGAAGGAATTGTCTAATGAGTACAGAAACAGTCCAAATGCATACAGGAATTTGGCATACGGTCAAAACTACATTTTAAATAGGTAGGTAAAAAGGTCTATGATTCAAAAGTGGAGTTCTGTTGTATGTAATTAACTAAAACAACAAGCAAACAAATATCCTTGAGTGTTTTTGAAAGGCCTTTCTACAGAAGCCATAATATCCTGACATAATAAGAGTTATGAATCTGACCACACGATTCTGCTTAGGAAAAATTATCACAGAGTGAAAAAAAATGGCAACCTAGAGGGAACTATTCGTCACAGATAAGGTAGAAAAAAGGCTGATTTCCATAATATGCCAAGCTCTTTTGAAATTTAATAAGAAAAGACAATTAACAGAGAATAAGTAAGGCTATTTCCACGTAAAAAGGAACCCAAATGACTACCCAACCATAACCATGATTAAATAAACTCTAGCTGATCTAAAAGTATAAAACTTTTACCTTTCAAAGTGGCAATTATAAAAAAGTTTGATTTTGCACACTACTCTCATGAAACAGAAATGTCGTTCACCGGCTGGGACATGTCCAGTTTCTTGGGAGGTAAACATCACACTCTCTGCCCTTTGTCTCAGGTGGCAAAGCAGATTATCCCTCAATATACTCACAGAGGCATGCAGAGACACCCAGAGAAGAAGGTTCTCGGAGACAAGGTTTGATCCAAACAAGCTAAATATGGGCATCAGTTAAGAGAATGGTTAAGCTCACCCCAACAATGGAATAGTACACAGCTGTATAGATGGATGAGGAAAGGCAACTCCATTTTCCTAAGAGAAAGACAAAGCAAAACTAAATGAGATGCTGTTTAGAGGTGAGTACACATGAAGTAAAATTATTTTTCTAAAGTAAGGAAGTAGGCAAGGCTTCGGTAGGATCTGGTTCTGGGCTGGGTTTGTGGGTATAAGGATCTAGGTCCTATTACTGTGCTTGATGTCATGGACACCTTATATATGCTATTGTATCTGTCAAATACTGACTGTGTCATAATAGCTGTTTTTAAGGAAAAGAGGTGGCTCAAGGCACACTCAGGTTCCAGGGTCAGAATCCTGGGTTGGCCCCTTCAGACGGTGGACTTGCGCAAGTCCTGTCCCCTTTCATGTCTTTACTTCCATATCTATAAATATGCACTTAAATAATTACACCTTTTCATAACATAAAATAGTGGAGAGGACAAAAGGTCTATATATACAAGCTCCAAGCTGGTATATTGCTATTACTGCTCCGAAGAAATAACCTACAAAATATGTGGAGACGTCAGAGTTCTCACTGTGGCTCAGTGATAACAAACCCAACTAGCATCCACGAGGATGTGGGTTCGATCCCTGGCCTCTCTCAGTGGGTTAAGGACCTGGCATTGCTGTGAGCTGTGGTGTAGGTCGCAGACTCGGTTCCGATCCTGCTTTGCTGGGGCTGTACATAGGCTGGTGGCTGCAGCTCTGATTCAGTCCTAGCCTGGGAACTTCTATATGCTGCACACGGGGCCTTAAAAAGCAAAACAAACAAAAGACACAAAGATGTGAAAAGAGCAGGAGGCAGAAGTGGGTCAGTGGCCACTTCCTTTGGTGCAGAAGGTGAGGGAAGACCACATTTGTGAACTCTTAGAATATACTCACATAAATTGGGCAGTAAGGGAGTTCCTGCTGTGGCCCAGTGAGTTAAGAATCCGACTGCAGTGGCTCAGGTTGCTGTGGAGGCATGGGTTCGATCACCAGCCCTACACAGCAGGTTAAAAGATCCAGCATTGCAGCATAGATTGCAGCTGTTCCTCAGATTCAGTCTCCGGCCTGGGAATTTCTATATGCCATGGGGGCAAGCATAAAAAAAAATAAATCAATAAATTAATAAATTGGGCAGTAAGGACTCCTCTAAAAAGGGGAACTCAACTGGGGATTTAGGATGGAGGTGGATCTGCCTTTCATTGTACAGTTTGACTTCTTTCTCCCCCGATGTGTATGCCTTCCCTTTTTAATTAAGCAAATAAATCTAGTACTAAGCCAGTAATAAGCTGAAAGCTTTCCTGCTCTGGCGAGGAGGAATTCCACATGCCCACAGCCTTTCTCTCTGCCCACTGATGCTTACGCTATCAATAATCTTAGAGCTTGATGTCATGCCAGTTCCCAATGGTGTTGACAGACTCCAGCTCAAAAGTCCCTTTATTAGACCTTGTCCCTCAGTAAAGCTTGCAAATTGCTCTGATCTTAGTAGACAAAGCCATCGCTCATTCTCTGAATCTCTGAGCATCCTACACAATAACGTAAGAATTGGTGAAAATTACCCGAGATAAAGCGTCCTTTACAACATCAAAGTCCCCGATTTCCAGGCTGTAGGCTTCAGGTATGTGACAGGCCTGACAGGCCAGATGGACAGCAGAGATAAAGCAAAAAGTGAAATTCCCCAGCCAGAGTGCCTGCCTTGGATTTGGTGGTAGGTTTTTGGTGGAGGGGATTAAAGTTATCCTCGGAGGCGTGAGCACAGACGGCTTTTACCTTCAAAACCAGGTAATCAGCAGCAGATAATGATCAGAGAAGGAAGCCTTGGAACCTTCTGCTGAGCTGCAAAGACTTTCTCTTGCCAGGTTTGTTTAATTCTGGACCGAGTCCTTTTGAATTGTGAGCCCATATTCTCCATGTTTGGCTAAATTCCTTGTTTCTGATGTTATTTATGAATGTGAGCCCCTTTCTCTTCCTGCCGCCCTCATCTGTGCTTTCAGAAGCAACGGCAGCCTTGCCTGTGTCATTGAAGATGAGCTCTGGCAAACTTATCGCTTTACTTGGTCGACATAAACACTGCACATAAATACAGCCAAGATGGAAATGTGCACGCAGCCCCCAAATACATACACATCCTATGCAAAATCAGCAACACGAATTAGAAGTTGAAATATCCTCTCAGAGGAGAATGGCAGTGTCCTACAACTCACAGAGAAGTTGCTAGACTTGAACATTGGGCTCTGTCTCACTGGGAAGGAAGTATTTTACCGCATAACAAAAAGAAACATGAACCATTTTATATTTAACAGCTGGACTATTGGCTTTACTCTGACTGTTTAAGCATCGAGGGTTCTGTTCATAAAAATAAGGTTGAGTCACTGAACTGCAATGGGAGCTTGTTTCTTACCGCAGATTATGGGAAACTAATAAGAAAGAGGCTGGTGATAAGGAAATAGGAATGGAAGGTTAGTATAAAATCAGAAGTTTAAAAAAAACTTTAGTTGAATTCAAAGTAATCCTGATGTAAGTGGTATAATTCGTAAATGTCACTAACCCACAAGAGCCCTGGGACCGTATTTTCAAGGAAAGCAGAAAACAATTCACTAATTCCAGTGCTATGATCTTTGGCTGAGGAAATTTAGTAATTTGTAGAATTTATTGTTTAGATAAATGCTTCTTGAACCTGGAAACAACTAAAAGTGCTGGGAAATAGCTGCACATCATGCAGAAGGGTGTCTCTTGCAGAACACAGCTGTGTTGGAAAAGCATAAGCCGTGGAGAATAAAATAGACTGATCCCCAAAGAACTGGATCCAAACTTGCACATTCAGCTGGGCGCTGCCTCTCTGAGAGGCTGGACACCTGTTTCTGGTGGGGTTACTGAATATTCTTGGAAATGCTGGTAAATAAGCCCCCCCCCCAAAAAAAAAGTGGTTTCATGACTTTTCTTAAGATGGCAAAATTCTTTTAAAATAAAAAATGCTAGAGTTCCTGCTGTGGGGCAATAGAATTGGTGGTATCTCTGCGGTGTGAGGACACAGGTTCAATGCCCATCCTGGCACAGTGGGTTAAAGGGTCCAGGGTTGCCACAGCTGTGGCATAGGTTGCAACTGTGGCTTGGATCTGATCCCTGGTCCAAGAACTACATATGCCTCAGGGTGGCCAACAAAAGAAAAAAAAATTTTAAATGAACTAATAAATAAATACATGGCCTTATCTACTAATGGCATTCACCAGATCCGAATAATTTTAGAACTGTTTTCAACCATGAAACTCACCTTAAAGAATAAAGATTTGTCAGAGTTCCCATTGTGGCTCAGCAGTAACAAGCCTGACTAGTATCCCTGAGGACTTGGGTTTGATCCCTGGCCTAGCTCAGTGGGTTAAGGATCCAGCATGGCTGTGAGCTGTGGTGTAGGTCGAAGACATGGCTCAGATCTGGCATTGCTGTGGTTGTGGTGTAGGTTGACAGCTGCAGCTCTGTTTCAACCCTTAGCCTGGGAACCTCCATATGCAGCAAAAGGGGCCCTGAAAAGAAAAAAAAAAAGAAAAGAAAAGATTTGTCACTACTTGCCCTGAGCTGGAAGAGCCCACTCCTGTCAGGACAACATCAGCTCCTGATGGGAGGGCAGTGCATTCCTTAAAGCACTGCCTCCCTGGCCTCAGCTGATGTCTATGTGCTGTGTGGTCCACACCCTGAACAATGAGCTCCCCTGGACTCAGGTCTCTGAATCTGACCTACTGAAGGGCCAAACAGTCTTCTGATCTGGACAGGACCCAAGTCACACTTAGCCATTGTCCTAGGATCATTTAGGGCTACTTTCCCTAAGTCAATTCAGAAGTTCCATCTATTGACCAAGACATGAAACTGAAGGACCTGAGGTCCCAGGTGCCTAATTCCGGCAGGTCAGAACATCAAGTAAAAGAAGCAGAGAGAGGCATGAGGGACCAGGAGGCTCGTCTTGTGCTTTACAATTTTCTCAAGGAACAAAGGCCAGACACCCCAAAACTCCAATGGTGCATTTCAGAAAGATAGCAGGACATCGGGGATTTTAGGACTGCTGTGGTTTGGGGCTCTTGGTTAGGTTCAGCTTGAGATCCTAATCAGAAAATACCTTATTTACTCAAGATATCTTAATCCGATGCATATGCAACAAAATGATACATTTTTCAAGTAGGAAGGCAGTCACTTTCATGAAGCAGCCTCACTCAGAAGGAGCTTCTTTCTTTCCATCGCCTCTAGGAACTGACACTTCAGAAGGCATTGCCATGTCTTCCAAGGCCTTGCGACGTTTTCCAAAGTGGTTAAGGCACGTGTACATTTGGGAATTTAAACTTATTGTGAAGATTAGGAGAGACTGGGTCCCCTTGGGCGTGTGGGCAGTGTGGTGAGGGCGGGGGGGCGGGAACAGAGGCAGGAGCCCGTCAAGCGTCACATTTCACTAGTGGTTGTCATTATGATGCTTGATAACTAAACCATATTTCATACCATCTATTGGGCATATTAATATATTTTTCAAATGATAATAAAGGAGAAAGATAAGCACCTTCTACTGGTCTAAAAACTGTGGTGTGTGTAAATATATAGTATATACAATGCAAAATTTATTCAGCCATAAAAAAGAAAGAAATTCCTTTTTTTTTTTTTTTGGCCCTGCCCAGAGCATGCGAAAGTTCCTAGGCCAGGGATGGAACCCATACCACGGCAGCAACATAAGCCACAGCAGTGGCAACACCAGGTCTTTAACATGCTGAGCCACCAGGGAACTCCAAAAAAGAAAGAAATTCTGCCATTTGGGACAACGTGGATGGACCTTGAGGTCATGATGCTAAGTGAAGTAAGTCAGATAGAGAAAAACAAAGTCACGATGTCACCGATGGGTAGAATCTAAAGACAAGCAAATACACACTAAGCTCATGGATGCAGAGAGAACAGTTATAGAAACAGGCTTGGGTCAAACAGGCCACCCAGGAGTTCCCTGGTAGCTCAGCGGTTTAAGGATGCAGTGTTGTCACTGCTGTGGCTCTGGTTACTGCTATGCTGCGGGTTTGATACATGGCCCAGGAAATTCCACATGCCGCGAGTGCAGCCAGAAAGAAAAAGAAAGGAAGGAAGGAAGGAAGGAAGGAAGGAAGGAAGGAAGGAAGAAAACAGGCTACCCAGCTGAGAAAGGTCCCAGGTGGGCCTGGAGGCTCAGCTCTATTTTATCGAAGCTGGCACGCCTGCCTCCCCTTATGCCTGCTCTGAGTGGACCACATATTGGAAAAATAGGTTCACTCACAGAGAGTGAGAGGCATGGCCCTTTCTTTGTTTTTGTTTTTACCCTCCTTGTTGCTGTGTATTTTAAAAAGTAAATAACTCTCCTAATGCATGCCTTAAACTAAACAGAACTCGGAACCAAACCTGGAACAAACCTAGTAACTTTAAAAAAAAGTTCTAACAAAATAAAGGGTAAGAACACATGACTATAAACAACCGCACTCATAACTTCACTATATTACCCAGATTACTTCTATTTTTGCCAGCTCCTTTACATATATTATACAATTGTAATCACAACGTGTACATGTGCCTTTATTGTCTTCTTTTTCAAAAAATATCATATGAGGACTATTTCCCCTAATTCTAACATTTACATAATTTTTAATGACTGGATATCATATTTTAGTGAATTACATAACACACTATAATGAACCCCTTCGCAGAGACAGTATTTTTCTTTGGTTGTCTTAGAATACATTCCTAAGGGTGATATTAGTCAGACAGCATGAAATATTTTATAATTCCTGATACATATCGCTAAGTTACTTTCTCAAAATCATAGGACTGAGTTGTATGCAACCACCAGTAGCAACCCTGCCACAAGCAATACCAGTTTTATTACAACCCTGGGGAACCAAATGGGCCAAACTTCCACATAATACTTGATTTGCACAATCACTATGTATTTTAAATGTTATATGTTTTCTGAAATGATTACAGAGCAAAACAAGAAAACATCAAAAGAAATAGAAAACAGTATTTACATGTGATTTTTTTTGTCTTTTTGCCTTTTTTATGTAGAGCTGCACCCGCGGCATATGGAGGTTCCCAGGCTAGGGGTCTAACAGGAGCTGTAGCCGCCGGCCTTCGCCACAGCCACAGCAACGCGGGATCCGAGCCGCGTCTGCAACCTACACCACGGCTCATGGCAACGCCAGATCCTTAACCCACTGAGCAAGGCCAGGGATCGAACCCGCAACCTCATGGTTCTTAGTCGGATTCATTAACCACTGAGCCACGAAGGGAACTCCTAGATGTGATTCTTTTATTTTTAATTTTTTTTTTTTTTTGGCCAAGACCATGGCATGTGGAAGTTCCCTGACCAGGGATCGAACCCGAGCTACAGCAGTGACAACACCAGGTCCTTCACCTGCTGAGCCACCAGGGAACTCCCAGACGTGATTCTGATTACAGAACTTGAGAGCTCAAAAAGACCTTGTGGGGAGGGGAAAGCAAGAGACACTTCACCCTCATCCTTTATTTAGTACGTGAAAAATCTGAGACTCATTTGTCTGGAACCACAAAGCAGGTCAGTAACAAAGCAGATGGACAAACCAGTGAGGTCTGCTAGGCTTTTGATGAGAAATCCGGAGCCATCAAGAAACTCCACTTCCTTCTCTTTCTCAGGCAAAAACCCTAGAATAAGTCTGCCTCTGAAAGGGAAATCTGGACATTTCTGGGTGATTTCTGAAGACCTGGATCAGGACGCTAAAGAGCATTTCAAAAGTTGCCACAGATAGTCTGAGTCTCAAGGAGAAATGTACTCTGGACCATGACCCATTTGGATCTCACCATTTCTCCTTCCTCCTCCACCATCCTGCTTTCTGTTTTTAATTAGGACCCTGGAACTCACTAGGTCAGATCCAAGTCATTTCAAGAATGACTTTCAAGTCGTATCTTTTAAGGAAAATGAGTCTTGGTCTCCAGCCTCTATCTGTCATTACGCTCTCATGCATCTCAGAGAAATCAGCAACCTGATTCTTCCCCGGCTGTCATTTAAAATAAAAAGCTTTCTTATTTGCCACTCAAGAAAAAGTACAGTAAACCTAGCAGCAGGAGGACAGGAGTAATGAAACATAATTAATCATATTCTGCAGGCTCCCAGGATCATATGTACCTGCATGTTTCCTGGTGGTGTAACTTGGGGCTGATGAATATTGGCAACTTGCAACCGTGCTGTCCATGCAACACACACGTGTGTGTGCAGTTTGTGTGATGAAGGCAGCAGGTGTTTCTTGCAACATGACCTCAGCCTCTCCAGGGCTGCCCGCATGGTTCCTTGGCTGGACATGCAGAACCAGCATGTGGTATCATTCAATGTAGAGCCTTCAGTGAACCCAGCTGAGTGTGTGTTCGGTCTCTTCACAGAGGCTATTGGAAGGCACCTGCCTCTTCTGATGATTGATTTTCTTTGGCTAAATATGTGTTTTTCAAAACCCCAAATTCACCCCTGCTTATTGGGCGTTGGGCACTGTCCTAAGCACTTTGCTGATACATTAAAACGCAGTGAGCTTATAGGAAGATTCTGCCACTTTCTCCAGATGAGGAAACCAAGGCACCAAAAGGGAAGATGGTTATTGCAGATGCAAAGAGACTAGGAAGACACGGTATATCTTCTTAGATGGTATTACAGCATCACCAACTAGTACTATAGGATGTAATAGTAACTAGAGTTACAGGATGTCTCAGTATCGTGCATTTCCTCAGGGGTGATTGCTGCGTTTGTGTTATGCGGGAGAAAGTCCTTGATCTCTAGGAAATGCATGCTGAAGTCATCAGGAATAAAGGATCGTGATGTCTGCAACTTAATTTCAAATACATTTACAAGGACATACACACAAGACAAAGATAAAGGGGATGTGGAAATGTTCCTGGTCATGCAATTTAAGTGGGGAGTGCCCATTTATTCATCGCACTGCTATTTCGCCTTTTCTGTATGTTTGAAATTTTTCCTAATTTAAGCTGGAAAAAAAAATGGATCTGCCTCTATTTAGTTTGGAGTGTGCTTACTAAAAAGAAACTCACAACCGAAATCTTAGAACATAACATTTTCAGGATGGAAGGAATCTGACACCACACTGGGCACTTCTCATGTCAAAGATAAGGAAAATGAACCAGTTTAGTAGTTATTAAAATATAGTATCATAAATATCTCATTAGGTATCCTTTTAATGGTGTTTACAATTTTGATAAAGATAGAAAAAGTTGAAAGTAAAATATATAGATATCTTACTAATTATTTTTTAAATATTTAATCATTTTAATAACAATAATTTTGATAGATAATCATGTAGTGTAAATATAAGTGTATTTAGACCATTTGACTTACAAGTCAAAGTAGAGAACTGGGACTTTACCAAAAGTGCAAGCGGGACAGGCCAACTCAATCTGAGTTCCAAACAACTGCAGTGGAGGGAAGACAAAAGATATGAAAACACAGGAAAAAGGAGTGGAGAGAGGGTGGTGGGTGATGATTTTATTGAGTATTTCTGCTTTATTTATACCTGTCAGGTAACACCTGCCACAATAAATAACTCTGGGAAGCCAGGTCCAACATGAACGGGCCAAAGCACATCTCAGCTGTCATCGGCCAGGTATTTCCAGACGACAAATTTGTGATCTGACGGATGTGCTCTGGTGGGACCAGTGCTGTATGTATGGGCGTCTAGCATGGAGTGAGTGCACTGGGGGACCAGGGTAGATGTGTGACACTGAGAGCCTGGAGCTGAAAGTTATCAATAACTCAAAGTCTCCACATTTCTGGTTTCTATCCTCTTCCTATTACTGACCACGGTCCTTGGCCTTCCTTCATCAGTAGAAATTGATGAGACACCAGACAGGAAAATTCAGGCAAAGCTTTATTGGGGCCCCTGCTGTAGAAGGGAAAAGCTAAAACAATCAACCGGTTCTTTGCTGCCTTGCTCCCCAAGAGGGGAGGGAGCTGGTTCCTTATATGGGGTGCGGGTAGGGGTGGGTCCTGGGTTCAGGCCAAAGGAGTGGCTTAGGTGGTCTGCCCACTGCCACTGGTAGTGTTGTGTGCAGGGGGCTCTTCAGTGTGTTGGTTTTGTTAGTCTTTTCGTATCTTGTTGTCCATAATTTGCCCAAACTCCACATGCATTCAGTTATTGTTAGTCTCTTAGAGTTTTTTTGTATTTTGTTGCTGGAGATGTCTGTCCAGGTGCAAGCACTGCAGCAAAGTGTCCCAGGTCCCAGGTCCCAGTTTATCTCATTCCCAGACCCCTATGTACGCCACCCCTAACCCCAATATCCTCTCCCACCCTCCAAATTGGTGATTTCTGGTCACTAAAAAGGCCCATACTCATCAGCAACAAATGTACTCAAAAGAATGAAAAAAGAAAATGTAATCATTAGAACTGTTCCTTTGCCATAATCCCTGTCACCCAGATATTTTAAAGGTCTCTAAATGCTGTCCCCGCTCTGCATCTGAGAAACTGGCCATGGGCACCTCCTGTGATTGTAATAGAAAAGAACACATCTGATTCCACATTAGAGCTGTTCCTTTGCCTTTACCTTGACTTTAACCTTTGTTCTCTGTCACTTGCACTTAGTCATCCTGGCTCTGCAGCTTTTGCAAAAGGATGCTACCTATAGCCTGAAGTATACAGAGTAGCCTATTCTCAAGGCTATGACCTTTAAAAGTGTTACATTTTTAGATAAAAAGTTTCGGAACAGAGAATAACATCTGTTTTGTTGGAGGTTTTACAGGAACATCTTGACCTGACCTAGGTGGACAGCTGCAAGAACAAAGGATTTCTGCCCCAAGAAGTTTGTAACACTCACTGTTCCCCCTCCCCTTTCTTGTATAAAAGGAGCCTGAATTCTGACTGAGGGGAGATGGTTCTTTGAGACAGTAGTCTGCCATCTCCCCAGTCTGCTGGCTTTTAGAATAAAGTCATCATTCCTTTTCCCAACAACCCGTCTCCTGATTTATTGGCCTGTTGTGCGGCCAGCATAACATGCTTGGATCCAGTACAGGATTGAGACGAAGAGTGAATCTGAGGGCTCACGGAGCTGGTCCAGAAAGGTTCTCGTTCCTTCCACATTTCACTTCCTGGCCCTGGACAGCAGGAACAGACTCTTTTAAGAGTGCCTAAATAAATATATCATCAGATCTAGGCACTGATTATCAGCTTTAATCACCTTCACATTACACTGTGGGTGTCTTAATGCTCTTAATCTGAGATAAAATATGTTCCAGTAAGTTAGGTTTTAAGCCATTCAGGCACATAAGACATAGATTTATTTAATTAATATGGTAAAATTTTAAATAAACATTCCTGGAAAGGTATGTGTTAATGTAATGTGTTCAGGAAAATCTGAGGTATTGTTTCAACTCAAATGAGTATTCTATAAAACTCTGTTCTACAGCACCCCCTGCAAATTTGTAGCAGTTGACTTTGGAGGCTCTTAAATGTTGATTTCATTCTGTGCCATAATGCTATTTGTTTGGGCTTTACAGCTGCACATTAGCAATCGCTAGAAATACTAAATCAGAAGGAAAAATATAACGCAAGTCATGGAAACTCTTTGCGGTGTCAGAGTAATGCCAGCAAAACCTGCCTAGTGACCCTGACCTCAGAAGGTGGCTGGGGACCTGGCAGCCTATTGTGTGAGGTTCTGCTCAGAAGGCTGAACACTGACCCCGCTGAATGCTGCATTAATGAGCTGGGGTCTCCCACTCCCCCCACCCCCTGCTCCCTGCTTTGAGTTTTCCCAGTTACTACATGAATCAAATTACGGGCACCTCTGCTGGGTTTCCTGTGAAATAACAGATCTTACTGTAACCAAATATTACCATCTCGGAAAAACTTTATGCAACCATCGAGGACTCTTCATTCTCAGGCAACAGAGAAAAGCTTCTTTGTTTTGAGATTGAACACCTGGAACACGTTATCTGGGTGGGGGGGGGCCTCCCTGGGCCGCTAGAGGAGAGGGGGTTCCCAGGACCCAGTCACACCCCTGCCCGAGGAGGGCTGGCCCGCCCGGAGCTTCCTCCCAGCTCCATTTGGCCCAGTTTCATCAGATTTTGCAGTTGGTTATAACCATATTGCAAAGGGAGTCCTGTATTTCCGTGGAAGGACCATGCTGGAGAGGACCATAGAGCTGAGAGGCAGCATTCCACGAGAGAGGGGAGAGAGGGCTGCAGGTTCAGGGATGGGAGGCTCAAAACCTATGTTCCTGCCCCGGCCTGCTCTGGCCCCCCCTAAACATTGACCAGACAAGAATGCTGGCTGTGCATCCGGGTCACAGGCAAACACCTGGCCGGGCATCCGTCAGGGTGTGCCTCTCTGGAGAGCATCCTTGGAAACCAGTGCAACCCAGTGTTTCCACATTTGTTTTAAAACCCTGTAAGAAAATTTTGTGTTAGAATTCCTGTTGTGGCACAGTGGAAACAAACCCGACTAGGAACCATGAGGTTGTGGGTTCGAAACCCGGCCTCGCTCAGTGGGTTAAAGATCTGGCATTGCCGTGAGCTGTGGTGTAGATCACAAATGCGGCTCAGATCCTGAATTGCTGTGGCTGTGGTGTAGGCCAGCAGCTGTAGCTCCGACTGGACCCCTAACCTGGGAACCTCCATATGTAGCAGGCGAGGCTCTAAAAAAATAAAACCAAAAAGAGAGAAAAATTTGTGTTGCTTCTTTTATCTTTAAGCCATGGCTGAGCTGGCAGTCACCAAAGAGAATCTAACCTGGGACAGTTTGGAGGCTCCAGTCAAGGCTGGGGTGCAGGGGTCAGGATGTGGAGCCATGACCTCAACTCCTCCTTGTTGGGACAAAAGGACCACCTCTCAGTGTAGAGCCAGGGGCCATCATAAGGCAAATGTCCATCCAAACACCAACGTAACTTTCTAAAGATGATATCCCACCTTTGCTCACACCTTGTAGTCTTTTTTCCTCTTCTTTTTACCACTGCACCTGCGGCATATGGAATTCCCAGGCTAGTGGTCAAATCAGAGCTGCAACTGAGGCCAACACCATACCCATGGCAATGCAGGATCCAAGCTGCCTCTGCCTATGCTGCAGCTTACAGCAATGCCAGATCTTTAACCCACCGAGCCAGACCAGGGATTGAACCCACATCCTCACAGAAATAATATCAGGTCCTTAACCCGCTGGGCCACCATGGGAACTCCGTATCTTGTAGCCTTATCTTAATAACATCTGAAGTCTTTACTGAAAGGGACCCAGTTCACCTTTGGGGCCCCTCACTTAATGATGCTCGGATGGGGTACATGGTAGTCACCCCATGTTATTGGAACCAGTCACCTCAAACCCTATTTTGTATAGTAGTGTGCAGAGATACAGATTCTGCATCAGTAATGGAGCCAGGCCTGGCATTGAATTTCCTAATATGCCTCCAGGAGATGCTGGGGCTGCTTGTTCAGGCCACACTGAATTAAAAAGGGATGCCCTAACGTCAGTTATTTGCCTAAAGGACAGGTGACTTTCCCCATCCAGTGAAATTCCTATCTTTGACTCTGAGTATCTAAGATAGTTGCATGGACATAGCTTTTTTCACCCCAGCAAATAACGAAAATGTCTGTGTGCTAATTATTGTGTTATTAGTTCAATTTTTACTTGTGAATATAAAATATAAATCGAAGCAGAGTTCCCTTGTGGAACAGCAGGTTAAGGATCTAGTATTGTCACTGCCGTGGCTTGGGTCGATGTTGCTGCATGGGTTTGATCCCCGACTCAGGAACTTCCGAATGTCATGAATGCAGCCAAAAAAAGAAAAAAAAAGGAATAAATCCTGGCAACTCATCAGCACTTTAGACAAGGACCTGGGGGAGCAAAGTTGAGCAATGCACATTTTTTTACAGAAACGTGGGAATTACGTAAAACACTGAATTATCGCAAGTAGCAATAATTATTTTGAATAAATTTTAATGAAAACTAGGAACTTGTGCAAAATACACAGATGTGGTTTGAGAGGAGCAAAAAAACAGGTAAAGCCACGTTTAAGGCTCTATCCTTTGCACAAAAAGGAGTCTACACTGGTTGGCCCTTTAAAAATGCCTTTCTTTACTTCTTAACTGTTGATAACTAGGGTTGCATTGGTTTGCAGGATATCTCCTTAAAATGACAGGAGTGCTAGTAATTATTTCCTGCCCAGTGTTCTGTTTCCAGAGACCCGGTGTGCCTCTATGCATCTAAGCCCTTCTCTCCAGCACGATGCAACCAGCCTGCTTCATCTTGCTTTTAAGCAAGTTTAATTTACTTGATTAAAAGTATGCCTATGTTCAACGTGTCTCCAAAGGGCCAGGGACAGACATTCACGAAGACTTGCCCTTTGAAATAAAATATACAGATTTTGTTTCCCAGTGTTTTCACGTCGATCTTTCTTGCTTTCTTAGTTTTCATGTAGTATCCAGTATCACAGAGGTTGGCAGCAAAACGACAGGGAAATGCTTCTGATGGGGGCCCATTCTCTGGGCTTGGAGGCGGAACATATATTTTACAAGAACAATGAGAAATCAGTGGGATCCACTTTTCACCGACCCCATAGAAGAAATTCTCTCCGTAGCAGAAATGGAGGTGGGGGGGTTGATGGCTGTGACATAAAGCCCTCAGCAGAAAGACAAGCGCCCTCATTTCTGGGGATTTTCTGTCACTACACTTTCTTTCACAAGGTTCCTTTGCCTAGATTTGTTCACACAAATTATAAAAAAAATTCTTGAAGAAAAAGGAGATCTATTGACCAGGGGTCATTACACATTTTTTTGAAGTGTTTTTGGAGTGTTTTTTATTTATTTATATCTTTCAGAGGAAAAAAATTATTTTTACCACCATGTGCTGAAATTCCTTAAGCAAACAGGGGGTTAAGCACTTAAAAATATAAGGCGTATTTATTCATAGTTTACACCCACACATTTATTTTTATTTATCCCAAAGATTAAAACTGCACTTTCTTGGTCCTTTCTTCAGTTTCCTGTTAAAATATATAATTAGGTGGATTTTTTTCATGTACCTAATAGCCCAGAGGAGACTCTGCAGTGATCTTTTGGAGACTAAAAATATTGGTAGGAAGTGGTTCTCTTCCCCCCCCCCCGCCAAGTTCAATAGCTCAGCTATTCGTTTCCTGTTTCCAACAGCCAAGGTAATTAGACCATAATGAGAACTCTTGGTGTGGAGGATGACATCTGAAAGTTGAAACTATTTGCTGTACAAACCTTGACACAGAGGGAGGGGGCCGGGCTTGCCCCCTCCGAGGGAGAAAGTCCGACTACTAGAATATCACTGCCCCCCACCCCGATTATTCCTTCCTGAAAGCACTTCCACACTGGTGTTTATTGAATGGTCAATGCTTGCTTTTGCTGCTTTCTCTCTCTCTCTCTCTTTTTTTTTTTTAAGGGCCACACCAGCGGCATATGGACGGTCCCAGGCTAGGGGTCAAATCGGAGCTGCAGCTGCCAGCCTACACCGCAGCTGTAGCAAGGCCAGATCCCAGCCACATCTGTGACCTACACCACAGCTCACGGCAACGCCGGATCCGTAACCCACTGAGCGAGGTCAGGGATGGAACCGGCGTCCTCATAGACACTAGTCAGGCTGGTTACAGCTGAGCCACAGTGGGGACTCCAGAATAATCAATTCTGTATCTTAAAGGAAACTTCTCTAAAAGCTCCAGAAAGAGCCAGAGCATACTGGAAACCTGTTTACCCTTGAACAGTCCTTCTTTCTAGCCATCAAACAGATACAATAAAGCGTACACATCTGAAAGGTATAAATAAATATATATGTATATATATATTTTAAATTATGGCCCTACCCATGGCATATGGAAGTTCCTGGGCCAAGGATCAAATCCGAGCCACATTTGTGAGCCACACCACAGCTGTGGCAACCCTCTGATGGAACCCACACCTCCATAGCGACTGGAGCCACTGCTGCAATCGGACTCTTAAACCACTGTCCCATAGCAGGAACTCCGGAAAGGTATATCTTGATGAATTCTTCACCTCTGTATATATCCACACAATCACCACTGAGATTAAAAAAATTACATTTCCCACCCTTGAATCAGCCTCTTAACCCCTTCCTGTCATCACCCCACCTAAGAGAGCCCCCATCCCAATTTCCATCACACAGAATGGTTTTACCTGTTCCTGGATTTCATGTAAATGGAACCATGCGGTCTGCATCGTTCTGTCTGGCCTTCTTCTCTCCAGGCTATGTGTCAGATCCTCCCTCCTTGCCCTGGCTAGCTAGGCTCTGGCATCTTCACTGCAGTGTAGTTTTCCTCTGTCTGACTCAACCACCTGACTCAACCACCTTCAAATTTAAAGAGCTTTAAATCAGGAGTTCCCGTTGTGTCTCAGTGGTAACAAACCCAACTAGTATCCATGACATTGTGGGTTCCATTTCTGGCCTTGTTCAGTAGGGTAAGGATCCAGCTTCATGGTGAGCTGTGGTGTAGGCTGCAGGCGAGGCTTGGATCTGGCGTTGCTCTGGCTGTGGCATAGACTGGCAGCTGCAGCTCCAATTCAACCCCTAGCTTGGGAACTTCCATATGCTGCAGGTGTGGCCCTAAAAAGAAAAATAAAGAGCTTTAAATTGCTTTCGTCTCAACTGTCTTTAGAAGAAAAAGCCATCCTTGTGATCACCTCAGTGGAACTATCTTGATTTTTCAGCAATTTAAATTCTAATGCAGTTCTGTGTAGAGAAAGTCAGTATAGCTTTGAGTATATAGGTGTGCGGGTGCTGGTAATTTTGTATTTTCTTTGGGAGTGGAAAAGGAAAACAATGCCAGCTAAACAAATTATTCTTAAATATTCATTTTTATAAATATTATTTTAGAATTTTATTAAATTGGAGCTCCCATCATGGCTCAGTGGTTAACAAATCCGACTAAGAACCATGAGGTTGCAGGTTCGATCCCTGGCCTTGCTCAGTGGGTTAAGGATCCGGCGTTGCCATGAGCTGTGGTATAGGTTGCAGATGCGGCTCGGATCCCGCGTTGCTGTGGCTGTGGCGAAGGCCGGCAGCTGCAGCTCCTGTTAGACCCCTAGCCTGGGAACCTCCATATGCCGCGGGTGCGGCCCTAGATAAGGCAAAAAGACAAAACAAAAGAACTTTGTTAAATCATTAAAACAATGTTTTCCTTTGTCTGGCTTTACCCCTTTATGCATTCTACTTCCCATGGACATTTGAGTGCGTCCCAGTTCTTAGGGGAAAGCTGCTGTGAACACTCCCACCCACATCTCTGGGTGATGTGAACGCTCTGGTCCATGTCTCCAGGTGAATGGAAGCCCTTGCTTTCCTTGGGCAGGGGAGGAATTCCTGGGGGCTCTGGGATGTACGGCTCTGGTGGAGTTTACCACAGTGCTTTGCAACGAGGTTGTGTCAGCCAGCCCTGCCACCCAGAGCCCTCTGAACACTTACTGAGCGGCCCTAAGGGGTGCTGAATGCAAAGTCTCAATTGTCCCCCAAAGGAGTCATGACATCAAGCAACAGGAGAGAGAGGAAAAAATAATTCCAAAACTGAAAACCTCTCCCTGTGAAGGAGCTGGCCCCAGCGTCACAGGCTCTGTCCAGGGTCCTAGGTGACACCATTTCCCACCCTCTCTGGCCTGGGAATGAGGGCCAGTAGCGCTGGCTGGGCAGCTCATAGCCTTAGGGCTTATGGCCACCTATGTGGCCAGGGGTCTTCCCGGACAAACAAGGCTTTCTGGGGTCAGGGTGCCTCTTGCACCGTCCAGCCCACCTCACCGTCTCAAGAGCGACCCTCACGGGAACTGCCTACTTGATCCAGTAAGTCACCAAGCCTTTTATACTTTGGCCAGATTCCATACGTACTCTTTTTCCCAAAGATCTTTTTAATTCTCGACCAGAAAGTAAATAGTGGGGCTACTTAGCGAAGCCTGCCACCTTTGTGGCCAGCAGTTTCCCAGCTCACCATGGCCTTGCTGCCCTCTCTGGGTGCTGCCTCCCCTAGGG
Source organism: Catagonus wagneri (assembly GCA_004024745.2). Taxonomy (NCBI): domain Eukaryota; kingdom Metazoa; phylum Chordata; class Mammalia; order Artiodactyla; family Tayassuidae; genus Catagonus; species Catagonus wagneri. The sequence goes on along the minus strand of PVHT020001749.1, from coordinate 2,531,261 downwards.
ACAAAACAGTATCCCTTCCGTTTATACCCAGACCCTCAGGGGGGCCCAGAAGGAGGCCTTTGGGCTCTGGGTTCTAACTAGGCCAGAAGCCTAAGGGAGGTAGGAACCCCAAACGCCATGCCCAAGCAATTTTAGAAATAAAGGGAAATGGAGGTGAATACAAGACTGTCGTCCATACTGACAGCCTTTCGGAACAATCAGCATGATGTCATTTTTAACATTTAATATTCCTGCTGCTCCCTCTCCAAAAGATTTTTGGGGAAAAGAGTACATATGGAATCTGGCCCAAGTATAAAAGGCTTGGGTGACTTACCAGGTCAAGTAAGCAATCGTGTAGGGTGAGTTTGGAGGCTCTCTGACTGGTGGAGGCCAGAGACCCTGGATCAAGGCCCGTGGCCAGTCAAACCTTGCCCACCTCACACCTGCCTCCATCTCTCCATTTCCCGAACTTCTGCTGGGTTTCCTCTGAGTTTCTGCTCCTCCCTCTCGACTCTAGGTTGGTTGGTTGAAACCTCTGCTGGGAGTTCCACATGCACTGTCCTTGTCCTCGAGGTTTCATTCATAACTCAAAGGGTTGGGTGCATCGTAGTTTGTTGTGTTTCGGAAGCATAAAGTTGACCCCCAGGCCTGGGGAGCTTACGCACTTAGTATATACTTCCTGAGTTAGAGCCCCTAACCATCTGTCCATCTCTGCACAAAGGGGCATCTCCACCTGCCGGGGCCGAGACCTCTGACTCCAACAGTCTACTCACCTGTGGCAGAGCAGAGCTGGCTCAAGGCAGAGAAGTTAAGGGGTTTTCGTGGGCTTAAGTGTATCCCTTCTCTCTCTCTCTCTCTCTCTCTCTCTCTCTCTCTCTTTTTCCCTTTTCATCATGAGATTTGTTTTGTTTTGTTTTTTTATGGCTACACTTGCGGCATATGGAAGTTTCCAGGCCAGGGATTGAATTCAAACCAGAGCTGTGACCTACACCATAGCTGTGGCAACATCAAATCCTTTAACCCACTGTGCCGGGCCAGGGATTGAACCCATGCCTCGGCAGCGACCTGAGCTGCTCAGAGTCTTAATGCAGTGTGCCACAGGGGGAACTCCAGGAGATTGTTTTGAAGGGTATGCCTTCCTCTCCTCTCACCCTCCTCCTACTTGGTGACAGTCAGGGACAGATGGAGAAGCCCAGCTACAAGTGAAGAGAGCTGAACTGGGGCCAGCTGGATCCTGACAGTTAGCTGGGGCATTCATGGAGGGGCATTAAGACATGACTCTAGATTCTTAGACACTCCTCTCTTTGAGAGGCAGAGCTTAATTCCACTCCACTTAAGTGTGGGCTGGACTAACGTCCTCATGTTCACAAATGGAAGAAAGCAAAAGTAATGGTGTGCAACTCCAAGACCAAGTCCTAAAATGTACTGCAGTTTCTTGCTCTCCTTTCTTTCTCTCAGATCACTATTTTTGGGAAAAACCAGCTACCACATCACAAGTACTCTTGGGCAGCCCAGGAGAAAGACCCATGTGGTAAGGAACTGAGGCCTTCTGCCGACAGCCACGTGAGGCACCATCTTGGCCGCCGACTACCCAACCAGTCAAATCTTCAGACGACACAGCCCCAGCCAACATCTACAGTGCAGCCTTAGGTGAGATCCTGATCCAGAATCATCCAGTTAAGCTGTTCTCAGACCCCTGAATAAGAACATATTTATTGTTTTAAGTCACCAGATTTTGCTGTGATTAGTTACATAGCGATAGACAAGTAAAACAGGAGACTTGTGGTGCCAGTAACCAAATATTTCTAGTCCTAACTTCTAGAAACATAACAGGAGGACATATCTCCCCTCTGTGGAAGTTTTAGAAGTCTATCCGGGACTTTCTTTGGCTTGTGAAATGTGAGCAAGACTGATGTGGGTCACTGAGGGCACTTTGAGAGCCAAGGCGCCATCATGATCTTTCTCCCTTTACAAATCAATCATCAGCCTTGCCAAGAAGGAAACAATGATTCATCAGCTTAGGGCTGTGGATGATGTGTCACAGAGCTCCTAGCCAACTGACCGTGGACGTGTAGCAAAAGAAAAGAATCTTTGTGGGTTCTAAGCACTTACGTTCTGGGTATTTGTTACTGCAGCATGACTGGAATTATACTGACTAAAATAGGCAAAGATACACAGAGATCCTCCAACCCACCCACATCCATCTCTTTGGGCAGGAGAAAGCCAGCATCTCCGTCAAGGTCAGCAGGAGAAAGCCAGCATCTCCGTCAAGGTCAGCAAGAGAAAGCCAGCATCTCCGTCAAGGTCAGCAGGATTGTACCCTTAATGTGGCATCCCCACCAATCACACAAGATTCACATCTGAGTCTGGCTCAGGAGTGGGTTGGGAGGTGGGGTGCTGTCACCATGGCTCTGGCGTTTAGAACCCAGTGGATGGGAGAAGCTTGTCTGAGAGTTAGAGGAGTTGAAGGCGTTAACGGCCCCTGTGATGCAGTTCTGAAAGTCACAAAGTCAACACTGATTGATCCTTTGCTTTCTTTTCTGGAACCATAAAGAATTTGGGGAAAATTACTGTCTGGCCACCCAGAAAACAAAGGCCAGTTAGGATTTGTTTTCTTTTCTTTTCTTCTCAGATCCATCCCCAGTTCCCCAAGGAGCCGGTGTGGTTTGGAGCTTCCTCTGTGCCGGTTGAGCTCTTCTCCACACACCCCCTGGCCGGCCCCTCCCGGCCCCCTCAACGGTCCTTCCCTCCTGCCCCCCCAGCCCCCCTCTCCTTCCCATCCTCAGGCTCCAGCCTCCTCGTTAGGAAGTGTTAGAAAGTTGCTGGAGTGCGAAATGAGCCTGTGAAAGCTCGTTGTCCTAATTAAACATCGACAAGGAGAGTGACAAGAGGCGACGGAGAGGAAACGGGTGCCACGGGGTCTCAGCCCAGGCCCAGGCTGGGGAGGCCTTTGTCCTGCAGAACAAAAGCTGCTGTTTGCATGTGTTAAACCCCATCAAACCTCATCAGACCCAGGTGCAAAAACCCACATCCCAAATGCCATCCCGGCTTATGCCACCTTCCTGGAGCACTGACAGGCCCCAGCCATCAGCCCTAATAAGGACAGGGCCCCACATCAAAGCTGCACTCCCTCCACAGACAGCTTCTGCTCTAAGATGCATTGTTGGCCCGATTTCCTACACTCAGCCCTTGCCTGACGAATTAGGGCACAGAGGCGCCCCCCCCAACCCCCATGGCATGGCTGGGCCCTGCTGGCCTTGTTGTTAATGAGGTAGGGAGGGCGGGTTTGTCCCAGCCTGGGACGCACATAATCACAGAAAGCTGTTGCTTTGGAACAGACCGAGCTGTCCCCCGAGTCAATTTCCCTGAAAGCCACGCAGAGCCGAGCTTCCGGGGAGAATTCACAATGCCATCCATTGTGTCGGCCACTTCCTCTGCACCCTCCCAGCGAGGAAGCAGCTCCTCTCCTGGAGCCCCAGGCCTGGGCCCAAGCTGCTTGCCATGTCCCGCCGCGGTTTTCCAAAACCCCGTGAGAAGCAGTTTCTGGCTGCAAGTCATTGTTTCCGGACTGGCCCAGCTGGCTGGGGAGGAGAAGCCAGGCCTGGGAGAAGGTCTTCCAGGCCCTGGGAAGAGGCCAGGCTTGCGACACAGGACCCCAGCGTCTCAGGGGGAGCTTGACACGTTCCCCCGCCTTCTCCGTCTCTGGGCAGAGGCCAAGGTGGCACAAGGCCCAGGAAGAGGCTCCCTAGGGGCCAGGTCCCTGGATGAGGTCCGAGCCCAGATTATCTAGCAAGTCCTCCAAGCTTGCAGGGTGGGGCGTGCAGGCAGGGACCATCTTCCTGCCTGGACTTCAGGTAGCCATCTGGCTGGCCTCTGCCGACCCAGCATCTCCTCCTAACTATTGCCCTGTCCCAAGGGCTCGGGCTGGTCCCCAGAAGGGCCTGAGGCTGAGAGAGCCCTTTAGCCTCACCTGTGTGCTCACATTGCCCCCAGCAGGCTGGGAGCCCTGAGGTGGGTGGAGGAGGGTGCAAGGGGAGAGGCAGTCGGGACCAGGGAGTCATGGGGGAACCAGCACAGGGTACACGTGCTGTGTGGGAACACAGGCGGGAGGCTGGATGGCGCAGTGGAAGCTCAGGCTCCCCATATTTTCAGCTGTGTTTTTGGGGTGGGGTTCCTGCTGCGTTCACGGGGTCACCAGAGGACTCTGGAAGGCCACCAAGATTCTAGGGTGGACAAGACTTGGCCCCTCTCTTATCAGCCAGGGAAATCAGCACATGAACGACCAAATGCGACCCAAGGCAGAGTTTACTGGGGGCTGTTTGGAAAGTTCGAAAGGTGTCCTGAATGGGGCGTTCCCATGGGGGCGCAGTGGTAATGAACCAGACTAGTATCCATGAGGATGCAGGTTCGATCCCTGGCCTCGCTCAATCAGGATCCTGCGTTGCTGTGGCTGTGGTGTAGGCTGGCAGCTGTAGCTCTGATTCAACCCCTAGCCTGGGAACTTCCATATGCCACAGGTGTGGCCCTAAAAAGTGGAAAAAAAAAGAGAGAGGGAGATAGAGAGAGAAGAAGTTAAAAAAAAAAGTCTCCTAAATGAGGAGGAATATAGGATGTTTTGGTGGATGGAAGGAAGAAGCCTTCCTCACGGGGCTGCCCTTACTCGGTGAGTGAGTGATTTTTGCAGAGGGAATGGAGCCAAGGCGAAGTGATGGCTTTGCAAAAGCATTGCTTTACGAAAACAGGGGCAAAAGCATTTGCTGTCTCCCCAGTCTCTCCAACCAAGTCCTTGACACCCCTTGGAAAACCAAGACTGTTCTTGTCAGCAGCCAGCCCACCACATCCTTCCAGCTCCCGCTTTGTAGGCTGGTGCGCATGGTGGGCCCTCGAAAATACTCACCCATCCTGAGGGTGAAGCCAGAGTGCAAGGCTGCTGGAAGCCCTGAGGGCCCACTTACGCGGATCACTCTTGGACGCTGGCAAGAGTGAAATCACTGGATAGGTATTTGTCGTGTGTTTCTTTTTAACTCTATTAAAAAAAAGGGGGGGGGGGCGTGCAAAAAAAACCCAACCCAAGAATACCTTGGCTCGGGCTCAACTAGATGAAACTTTAAAAAGTGATTTAATGTTCTGTTAGACTGTTGCATATTAAAGCAATGTAATGCCCTCTAAGAGATGAGAATCAGGTCCTGGTAGTGATGACTCTGGCGGGTTTAAAGGGTTAGGACTCACTTCTCCAAGGAACAACAATAAACCTGTCACCCAACGTGTCCAGCAGCCTGAAAGTATGTAGATACCCTTCGCTTCCCAGTTTATGATGCTACCACCTTGCATTCCCCTTTTTGAGCCACACAACTCGGCCAGGGACAGGAAGCTCCTGGGAGAAGGGAGTAATCGGGGCTGTGTCGTGGCCATGGAGCAGGGCTGGGTGAGCACACAGTCCAATCGCTTTCCAGTAATCGCCAGGTCCCGGTGGCCCTCTGGCCAGGCTTGGCAGGAGTCGGCGCAGCTCCGGCTATGTCGCCGTGGAGGCCTCTCCGTCCAGAGGCCCTCATGGAAGATGGCTGGGCACTCGTCCCGAGGCAGATGTGATGGGAAATCCTGCCCCAGGAGCCGAGATGAGGCCGGGGAGGGGACGCAGAGGAACTGGGAAGCCTCGCAAGATAAAAGGAAGACATTCCTACCGGTTCCAGAAAACAGAGCTAACTTAAAGTACACCCTCTTTCCTTGAATTGCCCTCGGCAGGCCCGGTTGTTAAACCGAAACAACAGCAACAAAAAAAACCATGTTTTACATGATCTGGCCTGTAAAACTAGTTGAGTTCCCTCCTGACCCCCATCCCGTGCTGAATGACTTGTGGGATCAGAACAAAAGGAATTTAGAGTCATCCTTGCTATAGGGCCCAGAGCTCAGGAAGTTGTCATTTTAAAATATTGCTTCACGGATTTATGATATGAAATCAACAAAGAGGTAGCAGGGTGCCAAGTCCTCTTGGAAGGAACCGAAAGTCTCATGGGTGTCGCCTCCCTGGCCGTGGCTTTAGAGGGTCCCCTGTGTCTCCTTGCCCTCAGAGGCCACCTCAGACCAGAAGAGGGAGGCAAAGGTCCATCTCCCCCAATCTGGTGAGTTCCTCTCTCCCCATCACGTTCCAGGACCTCAGTTCGTCGCCTCCCCTCGGCCTGCAGGTCTGCTCTGTGGAATGGAATGCACTCACACCTAAATGTGAAAGGGGACCCCAGCTCTTAGCGTGGAGGGGAAGGCGCAGGTTTTCACAGGTTCGAAGCTAAAGTAAACTCCTGCTGGGCAGAGGAAGGAATTATATTTAGGCGAAATGTTCTGTATTGGACTCCCATGAGTTCCTTGAAGGCTCCATGAGATTTCCTACTGCCTGGCTTTATGCAAAGGTTGGTTTTCTGCTTCTGCAAAGCTTTTTGGCCTAACAGACTCACCCCTTCTTTTTCTTTCCCAGGAAGGCCTTTTGTGAATAGGAAGTGGTCCCTGCGGTAGAGGCTGCTAGTTGTCAACCGATACCTATTCTTTTTTTCTTTTGACTAACAGATCCCTATATTGTTGAGGGTAGCGAGGGGCCCAGCAAAAAGAATTATAATTTCCCAGGTTTCAGACATGTTTGGCCAAGGAGATGTAAACATCTTTTGGAGCAGTCTGGTGCTTCAGAGAAAGTTCTTCAAAAGCGGGATAATTAAACCTGGAGGCAAGTCTTCTTCTCTGCCCCTCCTCTTGGAACATAGTCGTGAGGACTGGAGTTCCAGCAGCCATCTTGCGACCAACTTAAGGATGGAACGTACAAGCTAAGATGGCTGAGCAGAAGGAGAGACAGAGATATCAGACTGTGATGAATTAAATGTGGTGACTGAATGTGGAGCTGCCTCACCAGCTCTTGACTTCCCATCTCTGCATTTCTTTTATGTGAAAAAAAAACCTTGGGAGTTCCCTAGTGGCCTAGTGGTTAAGGACTCAGCATTGTCACTGTTGTGGTTCAGACGGGATCCCTGGTCTGGGAGCTTCCACAGGCAATGGACATGGCCAAAAAAGGGAAAAGAAAGCAAAGAAACCTCTGTTTTCTTCAAGTCACTATGGACTTGGTTTCCAATCTCTGAAACCAGAGCTGAACTAAAACTAACTTGGTCTTCCTCTTCCTGCACTTCTCCACTCCACTATTCACACTTGCAATTTCTCATTCTGAGTTTGTCTTCTCCCTGATCTGTAGGAGAAATCAGCAATGTGTGTGTTCTTTTCAGCTCTGGAGCCTCAGAGCTTGGCTCCAGTAACAGCTCTATAAATGTTGAATGAGAGGCCCCTGAAATGTGGGGCTGCCTATTGGTGGGCATGCATGGAACCCCTTTCTGTAGAATGAATCAAGCTTCCAGGATATCAGGAGCCCGTGAGAGGTCAGTGTTTAGACTAATTAGAGTTCAGGAGAGGAAAAACCACCTGTTTATATTTATTTATAACAACGAAATGGCTATTTTTAAGTACCTGCTATGTGCTAGGCACTGTATCGGGGCTAAGCAGAAAATCTTGGATGTCCAAGATGACACTGGGGCTGAGTGTCAAGATGGCACTGGGGCTGGATGTCCAAGATGGCACTGGGGCTGGTCTGAGATGACCAGGTCTGGACGTCCCAGATGGCTTCACTTACTTGCCTGGCGCTTTAGCAGAGGTCGATGGGAGGCAGTCGGCACATTAGGCTGACTGGCTTGTCTCTTTCCTGGATCTCAGGGCCTCTCCCTCTCTCTGTAGACCCTCTTCTTGGTCTCTCTGAAGGATTCTTCTTACATGGCACCTCAGGCCCCCAAAAGTACAGAAGCAGAGGCTGCCAGACCTTCGTTGAGACTGTAGTTAAAGCAGAGACGGGACCAGCCCAGAGTTAGCATGGGAAGGACTGCACAAGGACATGAACCCCAGGAGGCACCACTCACAGGCACCGTCTCTGGGGACAAGCTGCTGCTGCCACACGCCGCGAGGCTGGTGTTACAGGTGGGTGGTCCAGGTTAAGATTGGTGAGGTGGTTTTCCCAGACCCCACACCACTGAAAGGGGGAGTGGAACCCAGGGCAGCCCACCTCTAAGACCTGCCCTCTCTCCTCTTCTTCACTGGGCCTCTTGCACAAAGGGGTGTTCCTGACGGCACATGGAAGCCAGAGCTCTGCCCAAAACACATCTCGTTAAGAGCTGCATGCGCGGGTTGAGGACAGCTCTCTCGTCCAGGTTTGGGATCTGATAGCAGGGAGGGGGTCTGCGGAGACTGTTGCCAAGACAAAAGGTGACTCGATGGGGGGCTGACACATGGAGGGACAAGGTCACCCACACTCCCCTTATCCATAGCCATTGGCTCCCTCTGTCCCCTCCGTCCCATTCTTTTAAGATTTCTGCCTGTGCATCATTATCACAGATTAAAACACATTCCTGCTTGCATGTAACCTACATCACCAGCTCCCTCCTCAGCCGCGAGCGTCCCGATGGGATCCCTGCAGGTGCAACAGGAGCTGGAGGCCGGGAGGGGTGAGGTGCTCAGAGGGGGGAGACGGAAGCACAACCCCCGAGGCCAGAAGGAGCCCGGGAGGGAGGTCCCCACACAGCCTGAGAGTTTCCTTTGTCCGGGCTACACTGATTCCACACAAATGTGTTTTTAAACACACAGTTCCCAGGGAAGAGTAGGCCACGGAGCTCAGCCTTCAGGGTAGGGCAGGAGAAAGAATGTAAAATCAGAGTTATGGCTTAATGAAGTGAACCGTGGTGACCGTAAACAGACAGTTTGGGATTTGGTTTGTTATTTTGTACAAGGCAGTACCTTTCAGCAGTGACTGGCGTGAGGGTCAGGCTCCAGCATTTTCACGTCACCACTGAGAGAGACAGTGATGCCATTGTTATCCTGTACTTTTCCACCTTAAAATGGGATTGGCTTTGCGGGCTGGGAAAGTTACCAAAAATAAGTTCCTTCAATCGTGGAGGTTAACACAAAGGAAGTTGCTAGATCATTTGAAAGATGAGAACGGACAGTAGGTAAGTCCTGTTACAGACAACAGTATGCCGGACCACCAACACTCAAGCTTTTCTTACATGCAATGCCTGTAAGAGACAACAAACACAGTACAACTGGAGGAGAAAATGTAAGTCTGCCTGTTAGTCCTTTGACCCAGAGTAGAGCTGAGGCAGAAGTGTGTGGCTATGTGCTATGTTTTACGAAAAACAATAACTGGAGTTCCCGCTGTGGCACAGTGGGCTAAGGATCCAGTGTTGCTGCAGTAGTGGCGTAGGTCACAGCTGTAGCTCGGATTCAGTCCCTGGCCTGGGAACTCCCATATGCCCTTCCCATATGCCCCGGGGTGCAGCCAAAAGAAAAAAGAGAAAAAGAAAAAAGGAAAGCAATAACTAAAGAGTGTTTTCCCTCTCGAGAACCAACACCCCGAACAGTACGCCCAGCGGGGACGTGCCAAGCAGCCTGACAACACAGCTTCTGAGGGCTAGTTCAGAATGGAGGAGACAGACTGGGTGTGTGGGCGGCGCTCTCTCTCTCTCTCTCTCTCCTTTGGAAGGGGGTTCTGCTCTGAGTTGGTGGCCTTTATTTTGTGTCTCAACACATAGGCAAGGCATCACCCTTAATGTCCAAGTCAGGCCTCTTTTCAGCAATTCCAGACTCAGCAGCCATTCAGGGACTCCCTGAGGGATTATCCACCTTTATTTTTTTAATCTTTTGGTGGTGACTGTGGCATGCAGAATTTCCCGGGCCAGGGAGCGGACCCACACCACAGCAGTGACAACACTAGATCCTCAACCCCTAGGCAACCAGGGAACTCCAGGGGTTGCCCATCTTTAAAGCGGACACTAGAATGCCTTATGAAGGAGATTCAGGGGGCCAGGCAGAAAGGGCAGGTCCGAAGGGTGGCCGACACTGAGCCACGGCTCACTAGCCCCTGAGCGCTGGCATAGTGCACGTAAGCCTCATGAAGACTTGAAAGTTGGGACTCTGGTGCCTTGAGATGAGTTGAGTCAATGCTGCTGCTCTTAGTTTACCCAAGTGGAGTGATTAGCACAGAAGTCCAAGTGTATGACCTTTCAAGTCTTCCCTCTTTATGAAAATCTTCCCTCAAACTAGGAGTACCATCTCTTGCCTCTCCAGGATGGCATACTCTCTGGAATGGATAAACACTCTGCCTGGACATAGTTTCCCAACTAAACTCCATAGTTTACAAACTCCTTGAGAGCAAAAGCCATATCCTATTTTTCTGTAGTCACAAAGCCCAGCTCATAAAATGCTTTAACAAACCGTAAAACCTTTCGGCTTACCGGAAGTCCAGTTCACTCAGCATTGACTTCCTACTCGTTACAAGATACAAACCAAGAGGGTGCTTGGGCATTTATGCTGGGGGATCCTGGCATTTTTCACATAGTGCAAAAGAAAACATCCTTGACTGGGAATTTGCTAACTCCATGACTGTGGACAGACTCTTTCCCTTCGAATCCAGAGCTGATTTACCTGGGAAAGAAAGAAATAGGTTTTGGAGATCATTACGTTATGGTCTGTACCAGATCCCACAAAAAGGCTAACCATTGATAATGTTATTTAATCAACTAATGTCCCATGAATGGATGGGAAGATGAGCAGAGTTTGTTTTTTTGTTTCATTTTTTTGTTTTTTTTTCTTTTTAAGGCCACACCTGCAGCATATGTAAGTTCCCAGGCTAGGCATCGAATTGAAGCTGCAGCTGCCAGCATACGCCACAGCCACAGGAACCCCGGATCTGAGCCACATCTGTGACCTATGCAACAGCTTATGGCAATGCCAGATCCTTAACCCACTGAGCCACAATGGGAAATCCCAGAGCTTATTTTTATTACTTCAACCCAAGGACTCATTTTAATTTGTTCTAGAAAGAGAGCTAGTTCTGATGCATCCACTGCAGACCCACTCATAAACTGTCCAACTCACTGTTGATGGAGCATGCCAAATATATAAATGGTTATTTGCATTTTGCATATTCAGGGCCCCCAAGCTGGGCTACCAAGCTGTCTGGAGTCTATGACGCCACCTGGTGGATGGGGTGGGTAATTCTACAGCTAGGCACAGGTTCCTGTGGCAGGTCCCAGACAATAAAACAACCTGAAAATCTGTGAGAAGTGCTAGAACGATGTAGAGCCGGATGCCAAAAGGGAAGGCTGGGGACACGGAGACGGGTTATTCAGGGAGGTCTTTCTGACAGGCAGCATTTGAAATAAGACTCGTGACAGAAGAAGTCACAAAGAGCCATCCGGGCAGAGGCAAGTACAATCACAAAAGCCTTGAGGCTGAAACAAGATGACCAGAGACACTGTTCTGAAACTCTGTCTCCAGCACCTGGTGAGTATGCAAGTCATGTTCTTTCAGTGTTTTCTTCCTAATCCAGCCTCTGCTCAGGCATCTCCTTAATCAATCTTCTGTTCCATCCCAATGGCAGCAAAACTACCTTGATCTTGACCAGGGAATGCTCCGAGGATATGAAGGGTGACCACACACCCTGCCTGGTCGGGTACCCTCCCCTGGGGAGTCCCATTTCCAGAATAGCCCAGCACCTTAGCATGTGCTATGTGCTACTAAACGGTCCCATTTTGCAGCCTAGGAACCTGAAGGTCACACAGCCAGCCACTGCAGAAGCCAGGATGCTCTAAGTCCAGAACAAATATGCAAGCTATGCATCGACTCAACATTCAGTGATTTGGGGGTGGACCTCCACTTGGCCAGGCAATAGCAGAGAGAAACAGCAGTCTCCCTTCCTTCACAGAGCTCAGCGTGGTAAAGAAGACCAATATCAGATCAATGACTACACAACTAGATGCATAATGATAGTTTTGTTTCCACAAAATCGTATGTTTATTATCCTGCAGTTACCCCCTGAGTTGGAATATGAACAAGTCCTAGAACTGAGGCTCTTACAACGAAGCCAGAAGCTAGATGCCACCTCCCTGCCCTGGCCTCCAACTGGCTGCTTCCACTGTCCACTGTCCGCATTGGCCCCTTTGATGTAGCCACTTCAGCCGTTGTGCTGCCCAGCTGCCCCTGAGGGAGGGGAGTCTCATGTCCCAGTGTGGGCCTCCGAGTCTAGAAATATCCATCCCAGCCTCTCCAGTGGGCATGGGACCTAACCCCCAAAGTAACCCAAAAGTCCCTCCACCTTCCCCAAGTCTGTATCCTTTCCTGTTAAGCCTGCCTTCCTTAAGACCCTGAATCCAATATGGGTTTAAAGAGTAACTGCACTCCAGGTAATGAAAATATAACCCCTCGGCAGCATTGCCCTGGTGTTTCTGGGCAATGATCTTGTCAAACAGTATTGATTACAATTCTGCAAAGCCATTCCCTTGGGGACAGCTTGAGGAGCCTCTGAAGTGTGTGGGCTCTTGGCTGGGGCAGAGATCGGAATTTCCTTGGGCTCATGGTAAAACTTAAAGTCATCTCCACTCTGAAAAGAAACAGAACTAGAAAGAGAAGGATTCGTTTCAGCCACCCTGACAAGGTAGGATTCAGTTTGGGGGTATGGGGGAGGTGATTTTCACAAGAGCCCATATATTGACCAACAGAGACCAGAGCCTGTGGCCCTTCTCCTGCCATGATGTGCATATGAAACTCCTGGGTCTGTGGTTACCAAGCAAATGCAGTCTCTGTAGGTCTAGGGAAGAGCCTGACCATCTGCATTTCTAAAAAACTCCCAGGAGATGCTGATGCTAGAAGGGCACTTCTGAGATACTTTTGGGTAGCTTGTTACTGGTGCAGAATCCTGGGTGCCCCCCTCCCAGACCTATTATTTGAGTCTTGACTTTAACGACACCCCCGTGTGGACAGTGGAAGCACCACACAATATGCCAAGGCTGTTTTTAGGGCTTCCCTGTATTCTGTGCCCACAGCAGACATAGCTAATCAATTACCACTCTGATGATGAGTTGAGATCCTTCTCTGTACAGGGGCACAAGTGCCCTACTCATGCCTGACAGTCGGCCTGGGAAAGAAACCCTGTGGCTGGTCTGGTCTGGATGAGAAAGATTAAGAAGAATCAGCCCTAACACATGGCTAATGAAATGAGAGAGAAAGAGGAACAAGTCAGGGCAAAGTCTGGCTTGCAGAAGCCCCCAACCAGAAAGATTTCTAAAAGGATCCCAGGAAGTGTCTGCAATGATGAGGTGAAGCAGAAATATACGTGAAGGGGTTATGCTGCAGTGGAGTAGGCCTGGGGTCAGCCAGAGAAGTGTCCCTGAGGTCTGGAGTTGCTGAAATCCACCTGTGGCATCGATCAGGGAGAAATCCAGGAAGAAAGCTCTTGAAGGGTTAAGAAATTGCCCACCCGACTCTGGGCTGCTTGGCCAGGACTGAGGGAAGGGGCTGGTCTGTCTTCCCAGCAGAGGAGTCTCAGATGGCACCCACCACCCACCAGGCGGAGACTGGCCCTGTCATATCAGTGATATCATGGAGGTTTCTTAACCTGTGAGGGAGCTCCCACCATCTCCTGACAGACAAGGAAACATTAAATAAGAAGGCTAGAAGGAGCCCCCATTGTGGCTCAGCGTTAACCAACCCGACTAGTATCCATGAGGACTCGGGTTCTATTGATCCCTGGCCCCATAGAGTGGATTAAGGATCTGGTGTTGCCATGAGCTATGGTATAGGTCACAGACGCAGCCTGGATCTCGTGTTGCTGTGGCTGTGGTGTAGGCTGGCAGCTGCAGCTCCGATTTGACCCCTAGCCTGAGAACTTCCATATGCCACAGGTACGGCTCTAAAAAGCGGAGAAGAAAAGGCTAGAAAATGCCTTAGCAGGAATCCTACCTGGTCTGTCTGCTCATAAGGCCCATCTTCTAGGCTTATATATATTTATCCTTTGGCATTAAAAAATCTATTTCCCAGAATCTTTTGAAAAATTTCCATTAGAAGGTCCTTGGCTATCTTGCCTGTGCAAAGGGCAGGAAGGGATGAGGACTGCGGGGCCCCGAAGTGGGAGCGATGGCTTGGGGGCGAGGGAAGGCGGGACAGGGCTCCTGCAGATCAGTGACGACTTGGGTGGCAGGGATGCCTTCTTGTCTGTTTCACTGCAAGTGTGCTTGGTGTGTCATGTCTGCTCTCTCATTTATCTCCATAACACCCTATCTGGGCAGGAATTGTGACTCTCATTTTCAGAAGAGGAAGTAGAAGCCTGAAAATCTCATATGCCAGGTTCTAGTGCTCCCTGGGCAGAGAGTCACACCCACACATGTTGGTCTCAAAGCCAGAACCCCTTTTAGGCTCACAAGAAGTGAGTGGCTTTTTGTGGGCTGACGTGGGCACTAATCTCCAGCTCTAGCATTGCGTCTATGATACAATTGAAGTCTGGGCACTCTAGTGTCAATAAACTTTTGCAACACCGTTTCTTTGTAAGCTGGGGAATTCCGATTTCTCACAGTGGGAAGAAAAAAAGCCATTAGTGGCAACTTCCCACTTAACTTGGTCCCATCTAGTGGTCAATTGAAAGAGTGCAATGGACTCACTGGACATTGCTAGCAGGTGCAAAGGCTGGCACTTCCTGGGATAAAAGATGGGCTGAAATTCGTAATAACGCAACTGTCCATGGAATTTATAAGATGTACATTTAAACCATGGAAAATCTAAAATTCCAGTTTTTTGTTCCTAATATTTATTATAATTTAGCATTGCTGGTGGAAAATACACCTTATCCAACCCATTGTCTTTTAACTGATAAACTATCCTTGATGATAATATGATACGATATGTAATTCATAGAAATGATATATTTAATATAACATACATACTATAATATAATACAATACAAACCCAACACTTGCAGACATTCTCAAGAATAAAAAGCATTATAAATTTGAAAGTGCTACAGGTCACTAACTGATCTAATTTCCTGGGCGTGGAGTAGGTATTTTCTAATCACCATAACGCCTTATTGAAAAAAAAAAAAACCTAGATAAAAATGTACATAAGTACCCTTCCCATCTGTCATGCCCAGCACACACAAAGACAGGACGGGCTTTCTAGAGACTTCTGACAAGAATACTGCCTGAGCCACTTTTACGCCACAAACACAAATGCAAGAAGGATCCCCCAACTGTCTCATGAGAACACAGATTTTTACAACCTCTCCCACCCTGTCTCCACCCCAGGATTCAAGTCATGGCACAAATCCAAAGGAAGATTCTTTGGTAATTGATGCTTCTTTACAGGAAGTCCCAGCTGAAAGGCAGGAGGGAAGTCTTGTCACTGTGGGGCTAGGGTGGGTGAGCCTAGGAATGGTTCGTCAAACTAACACACTCAAATTAGTTTTCAAACATTTGGGGTTTGGCAAACTGTATCTTGCTAAGCCCCCTTTCCCGACATTTTTATACCCATGTGAATTTCAAGGGAAATTTAATATGTATGTTTCTGATGCAATTCGGCTTAACTCGGCACAGTTGTTTAGTGAGAACGATTTTGTGTCCAAGAATCTTCCAGAACCCTTTTTTAAGCCCCTGAAACGACTTTCTTTCTAACCAGAAAGGGTGTTTTGTCCGGAATAAATAGTTGAACCCAAACTCCCAAATAATTCCAGTTTGGTTCAAAACTCAGAATCCGCAAATTTTGAGGAGGGTTGGAAAGTTTACAAACAAGCCTTCATGTCACTGAGAAAGTCCGAGGGCGGCACCGAGAAGCGTAGAGTGTAACGACTGAGATGCAGTGATTACATGTAGTGACATTTTATGTACTTTACAACCGCAAGTCAGACCTCCTGTTGCCTGGATCCAGTGCTGGCCGGGCCAAGCATCTTCCAGGTCTGGGTGGTCTAGGACCCGTGAGGTCCCACCAGCTTTCTGAGTGTTGGTACCTTCCTCAGCTGGAGGGTGCAGCCCCAACAGCTGACACCCACGGGCACCAGGAACGGTGGGTTACCCACCCAGCCCCATGAGGGCCTTTGTACCAAAAGCATTCTCTATCTTAGTTAGGGTCTCACCATCCTATTTAGGCAATTAAAGCTGTAGAGGAATCTATGATCTAGCTTCATTTATTCCATCCCAGGGTTAGTTTTGTCTTTTTTAAATGTTTTACTACAAACCTGAGCACAGAATGTTCAGAGCATTTGATTAAAGCCAAGAAATTACAGATGGTGATAAGAAGATTTTTTTTTTTTAATGTGCTGCTCTTTCTATACACACATGACATAATCATTCCACTTGAGTTTAGAAGTTTGTTTTTCTAGTCATGGTGATGGGGCACAGTTTAAATAGCCAGCTGTATTACTTAGTATGAAGTTCAGCCACATGAAACAGGAAGCCCAATTAGCAGACTTAAATAAGATAGAGATTTGCCCTTTGCGCATATGAAAGAAATCCAAGAAAGGAAATCCAGGGCATAAAGCCTAGTTCCAAGGTCATCAGAGGCTTAGGCGCTTCCTGTGTGACTTCTCCAACCTCCTTATCATACAACTTTCATTTTCAGCATGCTTTGTGGTCACAAGATGACTGCTGGAGCCCCAGCCCTTATATCTATGTTCCAGGCAGCAGGAAGAAAGAGCCTTTCAGCTGACTCAGTCCCAAGCAATGAGCTTCTTTAGAACCCAGACCAAAGACTTTGGCTTATATCTCATTTGCCATTCCCATCTGCCAGAGAGACTGGAAAATACATTTAATGAAAGCCTATAGCTTCCCTTAATAATATGAAGTTCCAAAGGCAAGAAAGAAGAGAAGAACTGGGGGGTCAGCCAGCTGTCTCTACCCAACCCGCCATGCTCTTTCCTGCCCTTATCACAGTGCTTAATCATAGCAGTTTCTGATGGAAGGTGGACAAGGGAGAAAGTTCTGGCAGCCATGAACTGTCAGGCTGAGTGCGTGAGGCCTAATCAAGGCCTGATCCTTAAAGATGCTGATGTGTCTTCTTTGCTTTTATGTGCTTGGATCTCTGCTTCTGCCTGGTCTAAAATTGATTTACCCCAGACCAATCTCGTGTGTGTGTGTGTGTGTGTGTGTGTGTGTGTGTGTGTGTAAGATTGTACCTCAAGGCCAGAAAGGACTAGAAAGACCGAAGGGGTCAGGTGTTAGCTGGCACGTCTTCCTCAGACCTGGGTACTTCTGCCTCTGTCATCACAGATGAAAGCTCGCAGGAAAGCAGATTTGCTTGCGGGTCCCCTTAGGACAGGATGTTGTAGTAAGTAGCATGGGGTGGGCTCAGTGGAACTAGAGTGACAGGAAGCCTGAAAGGCAAGTATTTCCCTATTCAAGCCAAGCTTGGGCAACACTGAACAATTCACGTGAAATCGGGTGTCCACTGCGTCCACCAGCAGGGAGGTACATGCAGCCAAGTCAATCTTCCCTCACATCAAGGGCACGTATCAGCCCATTCTATAGCCCAGAAAACTGAGGTGAAGTCCCCTGCCCTGAGTCACTGAAGAGCCCCACTGCTTCCCTCCTTCAGAGAACTACTTTCACCCAAGGATCCTGGCTCTCCATGAAAGGCTTCCACACGCCCAGGTCCTGGACCCTGACCTTGACTCCCAGATGCTGGGCAAAGTGAGTGGCCTGTGGGAGACAGTTCTATAGCTGGCCACTGGCTCTGGGAATACTGGAGGCCCTCAGACGGCTTCTGGGTATCCCTTAGATAAGCTTAGGTACCAGACTTGAAATGAGGTAAAACAAAATGGGAGTTCCATTAGTATCATTATCATTGTGGATTACATTTGCAAAAGGCCTCAACATCTCCCACAAGGTTTTTGCATTTAAAAATGGCATTAGGTTGAGTTTTCAGAGGGGCCGAGATATCTATAACTTCAATTTTGTCTTAGTTTTTATTCATGCTTATTTTTACTGAATGCTCAACAAAACAAGCAAGCCCTCAGCATGAGATGTCTTGGACTCAGATAATTTGAGCTGCCGAGATGCCAAGCAGCAGAGAGCAGCAGCAGTACCAGAGCTGAATATAAAATACAAATATTACCTTTTTTTACAATGAAACTAGAGGAGTACTGACCAGGGAGGTTTCTGCAAGCCAAAGAAACTTGCTAACTTTCCAGAAGAAAAATCTACTAAGACGAATCAATCTCCAGGAAGAAGAGGAAAATGAGGAACTGGCATTTATACAGCACTTTACAGTTTATAAAGCACCATTTTCTTGCTTGAGCTTCTCTAAATGAAATGGAAGCTCAGAGCAAAGTGTGCAACCTTAAAGTACACTGTTGGAATCCAGGTCAGGGATGTGGTCAGAGAGGTTGGAAGCTTCTGAAGCCTTAGAATTCAGGCAATCTCCCTGCCACCCAAACATCCAGTGGCTGACTGTGGGAGAAAATGGTCCTTCCTCCTTCCCTGGCTCCTGTGGTCACCATCTCTGGGGCCAGGACCTAAGAGTTCTGTTGTTTGTTTTCCTTTCTATGACTGCACCCATGGCATACAGAAGTTCCCAGGCCAGGTACTGAATCTGAGCTGCAGCTGCAGCAATGCCAGGTCCTTTGACCCACTGCACCAGGCTGGGAATCAAACACACCCCTCCACAGCGACTTGAGTCACTGCAGTCCGGCTCTTAACCACTGTGCCATAGTGGGAACTCTGGGACCTACGGGTTTGATTCCTATGCAAGGCACAGCCCAGAAAGATGCTGCTATCATTTTACACCTGTACCTTTGCTGTGCTCTCTGCTGCCCCAGTGACATGGGCCACAGGAGACAGGTGCTGCCCTTGGTGAAAGAAGGGTACAGAGGAAGATAAGAGAAATCCCTCCTCTACACCCTGCACCAACCACCCACACAAATCCTGGCCCTGGTTCCTCCACTGCAGGTGATGTCCGGGGCAAGTATTTGCGTGCCTCTGTTTACTCACCTGTAAAATGGGGCAAAGAGCATTCTGTCTTCACCCCTCCCACTGAGTGGCAAGACAGGGGAGCAGAGGTAGTCTGCTGGTCTGGACAAGCCTGGAGCCAGGCTCATCCTCATGACCTGCTCTCTGGAAGCTGCCTGGTATGGCTGAGTACCCTACTCTGATCCCCGGCTCCCAGAATCATGTGGATGGGTGTCAACCAGAGGAGCTGCAAGTGAAGTGGTTGGCGTCATTGCAACTGGCCCCCAAGGCCAGACGCTGTTGGTCAGGAGAGTCTGCTTCCAGACTCTGCAGGCCCTCCTGAGCCCAGGCACCCAGATTCTGGGGCTCAGCATCCCGGAGGGGGCCCTGGCATGAGACATGAGACATCTGCCCACGTGTTTCTAAGAGATCTGAGTGGGGGCCATGGACTAGCCAGGCAGGACGGGGAGCCAAGGGACCGGCCAGAGCAGCTAAGGAAAGAGACATCATTGCTCTGGGACTCATCTATGTCATTGAGCCGCCTGTCATCGAAGACAGACTCACTGATGTCAGTCAGCCCTAACCCTTTCAGGGGACCATTATGCCTTTCCCCTGCCTCACCTGGACAACCTAAGCCACAAGAGAATAGGATCCTTTCACCCCTAGAAGGCAGGTGGTCTGATGAGGGGTTTGCAAAATTTCAAAACTTCCTCCAAGACACTCAGCAGGGTGAAGGAGAGAGAGGGCAGAAACAGACACTGAGGGCCCCCAAAACAAATAGAAGGAACCTCAGGACAGTAAGGAGTGTCCCCGTTGCTTGTTGCTCCAGATTACTCACAGAAGGAAATGGGCTGAGGGGCTGAGGCTTATGGGGATTAAACTACTGTTTGTCCTCCGGGTTCGTGCCCCACATCGTTTTCCAGAAACCTGAGGGATCACATGCATGAGAAGCCGCTTCCATGTCACAGACAGGACCTGGGACAAGTCTCTGGGGTTGGTGGAACTTTTGAGAGGAGCTGGAGTGCCTCTGTTTCCTTGGGAAGGTCTGAGCTTCCTAAGTGCTTCAAATCTTAATTAAAACAAAGCTGCAAAGATCTTATGTGCTTTCTCTTTTTCTCATTTTGTAAAAAAAAATGAGGTATAGTGCATGCATTTAAAAAATCAGATTAAATGCATCCCAGGGCCCAGGGCTGGAGCCCTGCTGTGAGCCAGTGAAGGTCAGAAGCACAGACGTGCTGGGACTGCACCGCGCGGGGCAGGAAGGGCCAGAAGCTTTTCCGTCGCCTTCTGCCCCTCAAGTGCCGCTCGGGGCGGGGGGAGACTCCGCGTCCGCCCGCCCGCTGTCCCAGCTGGGGCCAACCGGCTAGCGCTGGGCGCCTGTCCCGCAAACCGAGTCCTGGCGGCCGGATTCTATGCCGAAGCACGTGGGCAGCGACGCGGGGCCGCCCCTCAGGGTCCGGGATCCGGGGCCCGGCGCGGGATCCCCGGTGGGCGGCCGCGCTTACCAGGAGCGCGACGCTGCGCGCGGACCAAAGTTGGGCCAGTGCGCGGAGCGGCGGCGGGCAGGGGGAGGCAGGTGCGGCGGGCAGACTAGCCTGACCTCGGGAAGAGAGCCGGCGCTGCGGCCGCGCGCCCCCGCTCCCGGCCCCGGCCCGCTGCCCGAGCCAGAGACTTCCGGGGCCCGGCGACGCTTCGGGGAGCTCCTCCAAGGGCAGCCTCCCGGGCGGGAAGCGAGGCGCGGTGGCCGGGCTGGGGGTGGCCGGGCTCCCACACAGGCGGCAGGCGGGGTGGGGTGTGCCGGGCCGGCCCCCTCCCCTCCTACCCGCCCTTCCTTCCTCCCGTCCTGCAGCCAATTAGACGGCCCCCTCGGGCGGGAGGCGTGGGGCCCTCCATAAAGCGGCGCGGAGCTGTCACCCCGAGAGCAGGCTGCGCACCGCCCAGGCCTGAGCCGGCGCGGAAGACACGGGCACTTCGGGCCGGGGAGCGCAGAGAAGCCATGGCCACCACCAACGGGGCCGTGGAGAACGGGCAGCCGGACAGGAAGTCACCCACCCTGCCGCGCCCGATCCGCAACCTGGAGGTCAAGTTCACCAAGGTGAGGTGGTCACGCGTCCCACCCGACGGCCGCCTGGCTCAGCGCTGGGCTGCCCGGCCGGGGTGGTGGGAACGAGGGACGGACGGGTAGCCCTGCTGCTCCGCTCCGAGCGTGCGGGGCTCTGGGGGCAGCGCGCCCTCAGCTGAGTTTGCCCCGCGCTCCCATGACCGGAGCCTCTCCGCGGGGCCGGGGCCTCCTGGAGCAGCGTCCAGCTCTGGGCATCCAGGGCGGGAGTTCGCACCCCGAGCGCGTCCACCGCGCACCCCGAAAGAGACTCCGCGGTGTTCCGGACTCTCGGGCGCCGGGGCTCAGCGCTTTGAGCCTCAAAGCCGGGTGAGTGAGGCTCCGCAGCGCCGGCGTGGCCCCGACGTGCTGCCTGTGCAGGGCCCGCTTTGAAGGTGAATGATGATGCGCAGCCGCCGTGACTTGGGCTCTGTGGTCTCCCCGCAGACTCTGCGGCGTGGTTTCCAGTAATGAAAGGGTCGCGCTTCCGGAGGGTCAGAGGGTGCCTGAAAACGCCAAGAGCCGGTCTGAGAATTACGCTGCCTCCCGAGCCGCAACTGGAAGCGTGAATGTCAGAGGGAGCAGCTGGAGAAAATTCGGGCCCTTCCTGTGCTTAGCTCTTACCAGCTTACCAGTAGAGAGGTGGCAAGTAGGAAGGTGCTCACCGATAAGAGGTCTAGAGGCCCTGGCCTTGGCAGATCACGGTCTCGATCTGGGCTTGGGAAACCGCGGGTGGCAGGGTCCCATCACGCCGCGAGATCCAGAGGCTCTCTGTCTTTTTTGCGCTGCGGGCTGGGAGGCTGGAGCATCGGCAAAGCGGTGAGATCACCTGCCCAGGGCTGAAAGGAAGATGGTGAGGCCAGGAGCCCAGGCTGAATAAGGCTGGAAGCTCCGTGGTCACCCAAGAGCTCTTCCCCGAGGACACCCCGACGCTGTTCGGAGACCCGATGGGCTGGGGCTGGTGGCACTTCAGAGGCGCAGGCCAAGGGCCGTGGTTGGCTTCACTTTCTTCAACTTTGTCTCCTTTTATTTTTGAATTGTATCCATTGCTTCCAACTCCAGCTGACACAGCACTTAGAAAATTCCTCCATCAATTTTACTTTCCAAAGTAGCAATTATGTTTCTCAAATAGTTTTAATCAAGCAGAGAAAGTAGCGGGCCGCTATGTGTGGCCTTCAGATTTTGGTCTCTTGGCACTTATTGTCAGCTGGACCTCTGATCACAAGCCATTTAAATTAACTGTTTTCAGAGGGCTCTGTAATCAACAGAGACACTTCGATGGGGCTTATTTTTACTGTAGTTTCCTAAGTAGTGTCTGCTTAGGAGTGCAAATTCTAAAACAGATCCTGGGAACAGTGAAAAGAGTACCTAAATTGTTTTAGCTCTTAGCACTGTTTGTGTTCACCTTTTTGTGTGGTGGTGGCAGCATTTGGGGTTTTTGTTTGTTCGTTCGTTTGTTTTATAGGATTTTAAAAAAACGCTATAGAAACCAAAAATTACATGTATTATTTTCCCATTCCTTTTTACCTTTCTGAGTGCTCTCAGAGCAATGCAGCCACCTATGGAAAGTTATCTCTTTCTCTGCAGTTCTTTATGGCCCTTTACAAGTGCAAATGCAGCCCTGGCTTAGGTGATCTTAGCAAGTGCACGGAATGACCAGTGTTTGTTGTCCTGCTGGGTGTCCACACACACACTGGGTGTGTGACTAAGGCTGAGGGCAGCGTGCACAAGATGGAAGGTCTGCGGAGCCAGGACCCTTGGGGGCGCCTAGGCAAAGATGGCTGCCACAGCTGACCCCAGGCCACTGCACCCTCCTTTCCTCCTGAGGGCCAGGCCTCTGTCTCTCTGTCTTTGCTCCAGACCCACCTCCGCAGAGGCCTCCTCCTAGCAGCTGTGGGGCCACCAGTGGCCTGTGCGGTTGTGACTGAGGGGGGATAGCGCTTGAAGCAATGCTTAGGGAGCCTCTGGCTGGAGACGCAGCCCACGGGGCGGAGGAAAGAAGCAGCTAAATACTACTACGGTACTGAGGCACCCGGCCCTGGAGTGTGTGAGCAGGGATGGTCTGTTATTTTTCAAACCTGATCCCTGGTGCTTCTTGCTAATGGAGGACAACCTGAAAATGGTGGGTCTGAGCCCCAGCCTTGGCGGGTGCCATTTCCCAGGGTAAGTCAAGGCTCTAGAAGGACGAAGCTCCTTTGTTTGTTCTCATGTCTTAATACCGACCTCTGCTCTGGGATTCTCTTGGGCTCTGGGATTCTTGTGAGGGGAGGGTCCCCCCCAAAAAATTCCCCACAGACCTCAGCGGGTCACAGCCTCTTTCACTTCAGAAGGCTTCTTTCTTTCCCTAACATTTCTTCCAGTAGCAGGGAGACTCATTAAGATTTTCTGGCCCATTAAAGCACTGGTTTGATGATCTCTTTTATGAAAAACGAAATTCCCTCAAATCTCCTTTTCTGAAAACATACTCCTTTGGAGTCTAGCTGAGGCCTAATGGAAGTTGCTGTAAATGGCGTCAGCAGAACCCACTTGGGCGACCACCATCTTCGCCTCCGCGGGGGCACCCATCCCCTCACAATAGCTGTGGTTTTTCCAGCCCCGTCAGGATACTATACCATTCCATTCCTTCCATAAAATGTGAATTCCGTGCACAGCTCAATGAAACATAATTTTATAGCTCTGTAAGGTTTGTTTCTTGCCAGTTCACAAGGGGAATGTTTTTTTTCTACACGCATTAGCCCGATTTGGGGTTCAAAACAATACAGCCAGCCTAATCCGTAGGCCACACTCACTGGGTCCCTTCCTTATTTGTGTTTTTGTTTTGTTTTATTAGAGGAGAAAAAAATCAACAGTAGAAACCGCTTACAAGGCTACTTACTAATGCAGGATAAAGAAAAAATTGTTGCTAAGTTAGAAACATTGTGATAGGAAAATATGAGTCGAGTTGAGCGGTATGAATTTTCTTTCAAGTTGCTGGTTAGAAAGGACTGTAGATCAATGTCATGAACGATCAAGTAAATTTTTTTTTTTTTTGGACGTGCTTGGAGATGAAGTATAACAGACATCTGATCGTTGCAATCTGTTTCCATCCGCTTATTTATACCCTCTTCTACCACCTTCTCATTTTCCCTCCCCCTTGGAACTGATACCAGGAAGGACCCAGAATCAGCAGTTTTCACTGACAGTCTCTATTATCTAACCCACGAAATTTCATCTTCCGACAAATGGGCCTCTCTTCCTGGCTGCACTTCCCTCCCCATGATAACTTAACTCCTCTCCTCTACTTATTAATTTCTCACTGTTACCGAACGATTGCTTGCTGGATGGCAAAAGTGAACTCTTGGATTTGGTTTCAGCTGGAAGAATAAACCTGTAATTGTAGCCTGGCCTTTTCCGCGTGCTTCCCTGGGGGCCCGGCCTCACGTTGAAGGCGCGGAGCTTCCAGAAGTCGGATGGGCACATCCCACGGGGGTGAGGGCCGCTCTCAGCTTCGGACCCCACGCAGGAAGGCGGGGGTCCTGGGCCCACCTACCCAGCCAGAGCTGGCCTCCTGTCCTTTGTCCTCATCGTACTCAAATTCCCTGCTTTCCAGGGAGGGTTATCGAGACAGCGCGCCAGCAGCTCCCCGTGAGCCGCAGAGTTTTTTACAGGGCAGCCCAGGTCACAGAGCATAGTCGGGCTGCACACTGGATGTGTCAGCTCCTCTCTCATCCCTCCTCGCTGGAGAGTCAAGTATTCCAAACAAATGAAATTCACAGTCGTTGAAATTACTCCTGGTAGTGGTGCAATTCTTCGTTTAAATGACTCGGAGCTATGCAGATAGATATAGAGATGGAATCCAACGAGCCAGTTCTGGACTTAGAAGTCAGTATTATTATTATCATTATCATTATCATTTGCTTTTTAAGGCTGCATCTGCAGCGTATGGAAGTTCCCAGGCTAGAGATCGAATTGGAACTGTAGCAGCCGGCCTTCGCCACGGTCACAGCAACTCGAGATCTGAGCATCTGTGACCTACACCGCAGCTCATGGCAATGTCGGATCCTTAACCCACTGAGTGAGCAGTCGAACCAGCATCCTCATGGATACTAGTCAGGTTCATTACCACTGAGTCACAGAAATTATTGATGACATTTTATTTGATGGAAGTGCCGCTAAAGGATTTTACCTGTGTTGGCCACTCGGGTCTCTGTTGTCACAACAGTCCCTGACGATGAGGTTGTCTCAAGCTGGTAGAGCAAGAGAATGTCTGTCCTCTTGCTTGGTGGCCGGCATCTTCATGCTATCAGAACATGTTTTTTTTATTATCTGTCACCTGAGTTCCTAATTCTTTCCCCAAAGCCTTCTTTCTTAACGTGGTGCTTTTTAAAGCAGTTAGAAGGTAGGATAAACAAAGATAACTAGTACACACATTTCGGTGCATGGACTTTGTGGATTCTTTTTAGTTTGTTCCTTGTGTCTTTTTTTTTTTTTTATATAACATCTCTCTTCTCAGCTGTGTTCTAGATAACTGAGTCTCTGAACCAAGTGATTTTTGTGGGCTGACTCTTTGGTTCTGTATGTAAATGGTTATTTGCTACCTCTGTTAACATAACCAGAACATTTCCTAACCCAGATATTTATCTCTGTTGTTGCAACACTGGCTTTTATTAAGCCCACCATAAAAACAGATATTTTAAACAGATTTAAACTGCTGTGTAGCACAAGGAAGTCTTCTCAATTTTTTATAATAAATTATATGGGAAAAAAGAATGGATTTATGTATGTGAATCACTTTGTTGTGTACTTGAAACTAATACAGTGTTGTAAGTCAAAAAAATTGAGACGTGGAGTTCCCATCGTGGCGCAGTGGTTAACGAATCCGACTAGGAACCATGAGGTTGCGGGTTCGATCCCTGCCCTTGCTCAGTGGGTTAACGATCCGGTGTTGCCGTGAGCTGTGGTGTCGGTTGCAGACGCGGCTCGGATCCTGCGTTGCTGTGGCTGCGGCGCAGGCCAGTGGCCACAGCTCCGATTAGACCCCTAGCCTGGGAACCTCCATATGCCACGGGTGCGGCCATAAAATGACAAAAGGCAAAAAAAAAAAAAAAAAAATTGAGACGAGAACAAGGTGTGGTAATATCTTCAAAAATAAAAATATTTTATTTTTAAAAATAAAGGGAATAGGGGAGGGGATACTGATGTGCATTAATGAGGGTTATTATAGCAAGAGTCTTGTATAAAGCCTTGGCAAGCGAGCTGAAGGGTGTGGCAGGAGGGGGATGGGAGTGCTGACATACTGTTCAGGGACAGGTGGATTGCTTGGTGCTTTATATACATATGTATACACACATAAATACATATATATATATATACTGTGTTTATATACATATGTCTACACACACATAAATACATGTGTATATATACTGCTTATATACATATGTATACACATACATAAATACATATATATATTGTGTTTGCATATGTATACACACATAAATACATATATATATACTGTGTTAATATACATATGTATACACACACATAAATACATATATATATACTGTATTTATATACATATCTATACAAATACATATATATATACTGTGTTTATATACATATGTATACATACACATAAATGCATTGTATATATATTGCTTATATACATGTGTATACACATACATAAATACATATATATTGTGTTTACACATGTATACACACGTAAATATATATACTGTGTTTATATACATATGTATACACATACATATATACATAAATACATATATACATATATATACCTATATAATTACTGTGTATCTTCCTGCAAATGTGATAAGGGTATAAAACTTAACTTACACCCTTTATGTAACTATCTAACTCTACTATTCCTCTGTGAATCCATCTTAAAACGAGAGACTGTTTTAGAAAAAAAATTCTAAATGATTTTGGTTTTAGTATGACAAAATGTAGTTTTCTGAAAACATATTAAAAGTCAGGAGACTTGGGATTTCTCCCTGTGGCACTGTGGGTTGAGGACCCGGTGTTGCTACAGCTGTGGCTTAGGTCACAGCTGCACCTCGGATTCAATCCCTGGCACAGGAACTTCCGTATGCTGAGGGTGCAGCCAAAAAAACAGGAGACTTGGATTCTAATTCTGAGTGTGCTCCTGGTTGAGCAGGCGACTCTATCCCCCTTCCAGGTCCCATCTGTAAAACCGCAGGCAGGGGAGGCCGGGGACGGGAGGTTGTGGGAGGCAAGGAAAAGATTCCCTAAGGTCCTCAGCTTGTTGGAATTATATGATTTTGATTTAAACGTAATGCATTACAACTTCCTTTCCTGGTTAGATATTCATCAACAATGAATGGAACGAATCCAAGAGTGGAAAAAAGTTTGCCACATACAACCCTTCAACACTGGAGAAAATATGTGAAGTGGAAGAAGGAGATAAGGTGGGTGCCTGCTCCCCCTCTCCCCTCACCCCCCGTAACTCAATTATAGATCACTGGAGGATAAGGAAGCTCTTCAGCTGAGCTGCAAGGCAGAGCTGGCCCACACTGAGGTGGGACCTAAGCGGGCTGCTTCTCAGACACACGGCCCGGAATGGGATCAATTAGGGACGATCCAAGGCAGATTCACTCTCCTTTGATAAATGTTTCTGCATCTATGAGGATGACCTCAGCGGTCCTCATCACATGGCTAAAGGAAAGGTTTTTATCAATTATTTGAACCTGGCAGCATTAAAGAATCTTTCTAGAAAGTATTTCCAACTGGTGTGTTTCATCAAATGTGGCATTCTGGCAAGAGACTCTTAAAAAAAAGACTTGAAGAAAAAGAGACTTGCTAACTGACTGAGTCATGCAGAGGTAATAATGTCCTGCAATGGCCAGATTTCGTTTTTACCAGGAACTTAAATGACTGTGTAAAGCTATAATCTTTTTTTTTTTTTTTGTCTTTTTGCCTTATCTAGGGCTGCACCCATGGCATGTGGAGGTTTCCCAGGCTAGGGGTCTAATCCGAGCTGTAGCTGCCAGCCTTCGCCACAGCCACAGCAACGCGGGATCCGAGCCGCATCTGCGACGTACACCACGGCTCACGGCAACGCCGGATCCTTAACCCACTGAGCAAGGCCAGGGATCGGACCCGCAACCTCATGGTTCCTAGTCGGATTCATTAACCACTGAGCCACGACGGTAACGCCAAAGCTATAGTCTTTATAACCCTATTTGCAGGGTATTTTTATAAGCTACATTATATGTATACATTATATATATTACATACATATATATGTGTGTGTATATAAATATATAAGTATTTATATATATTTATATTCATACATATTTATGTATATACTTATGTATATACATTTATAAGTATATAAATATTTATATATAAATATATTATAAATTATGGCCATACTTACAGCATATGGAAGTTTAAGGGCTAGGAGTCAAATCAGAGATGCAGCCGGGACTACACCACAGCAACATCACATCCAAGCTGCATCAGCGAGCTACGCAACAGCTTGCTGCAATACCAAATCCTTAACCCACTGAACAAGGCCAGGGATTGACCCCACATCCTCAAAGAGACTACATTGGGTCCTTAACCTGCTGAGCTGCAATGGGAACTCCTATATATTATTCTATACAAGCTGTCTGATATATAAAACTGAGGGACTCCCGGATGTGTCCATGATACTTTTCAAAGTATCTTCGAATCTATGTGTCCTTGAGGGAAAGGTTGAAGGTACAGCCTTTGTAAGGTGGGAAGGAAATGGACCCCTCCCCTCGGCCCTGGAGAACCATGCGATGTTCTTAAGGGTGTGAATAATGTTGAACGTGGACGGAGTGGATGACACATGTAAAGCAGGCTTGACTTTGATCCCGCTAGTGATAGTTTTGGGCTAGGTGTTCCATGCACAGTGATTCCACCCATCCAGACTCTCCCGTGTGCCGTGCCCTGTGCTAAGCTCTGTTCACAAAGATACGGGCTCCGAGGAGCTCTTGTGAAGATGTGAGGGGTGGGGGCTGGGGTTCGGTGCTGAGCAGACCCCGGATGTGCGGCACACCAGTATCAGGGAGCAGAGAGAGATCCCGGGCTCTGGCTTGTCCCACGTTCTGGATGACTGTTCCGAGCACCAGAAGGCAGAGGCTTCCTGGTCCGTACAGCTGGAGGGGTCCCGGCCTCCAGCCTGGATCCTGGGATGAAAAACTGAGCCCTGATATTGCCCTTGCCAAAGCTTCTCCTTGCTCTGAGCACACTGTGGAGACACACAATCATTGCAGTTCCACCTGACTGGGGTCAGGTGTCCACTGCTGGCTGCACCTCCCTCAGGAAGAAAAGCTCAGAAGGGCCTGGGGGATGAGCTGCTGCCCATCGAACCCCATCTTCGTGAACATAAGAATGGATGTTGGAGTTCCCGTCATGGCACAGCAGAAACAGATCCGACTAGGAACCATGAGGTTGCGGGTTCGGTCCCTGGCCTTGCTCAGTGGGTTAAGGACCTGGCATTGCCATGGATGTGGTGTAGGCCGGCAGCTACAGCTCTGATTAGACAGACCCCTAGCCTGGGAACCTCCATATTGCTGTGGGTGCGGCCCTAAAATGACCAAAAAAAAAAAAAAAGAATGGATGTCATTACTCTAAAGAGCTCTCATTCCTTCCTGGTCAGAAGAAGGTTTGATTGTAATTCTGCCATGGGTGCAGGGATGATCCAGTTCCTCCATAAAATGAGGCCACGGTTCTGCCCCCAGGGGGTAGGTGAGGTGAGGTGGTGTTGGAGAGAGGAAGCATTCCTGACACCCCCCCATCTTTGGACCTTTCTGACATGGTCAGTTCTAAGATCCGTAGGAGGACACGTGCCCTCATCCCCACTATTGGACCGAAGTCCTCAGCTGGAGTGAAATGCCAGGACAGACGTTTCCCACCTGATTGGCAAACTGTGGGAGTGCGTGTCTGAACTGAGCTAACAAGCAGACAGTCTTTTCCTAGCCGGGTCACCCAGAAAACTCCGGAGGGCAGTGGTTTTATGACTATTTAAATCACTTGTATAATCAGAAGGAAAGTTAATCCTTGGTCATTGGAGAAAACTTGGGGGAACAAAAAAGATCCCTCGAAAGCCCCCCCACAGTGGAAGTGATGTGAAAACCTTGCGGCCGCTCTGAGCTGCCCACTCCCCACCCTTTCCCCTACAGCCAGCGCGGTGGAGGCAGGACTCTGCTGCTCTCTGTAACTGGCAGCTGAGCCCTCAAAAGAAGGTGACACATCCTCTCTGTTGTTTTGGCCCTGCAGCCCGACGTGGACAAGGCCGTGGAGGCCGCACAAGCCGCCTTCCAGCGGGGCTCGCCGTGGCGCCGGCTGGATGCCCTGAGCCGTGGCCGGCTGCTGCACCAGCTGGCGGACCTGGTGGAGAGGGACCGCACCATCCTGGCCGTGAGTACACGCATCGGTGCAGGCGTGGCCCCAGCTGGCCTCCCTGAGGGCCTGTCCCCCTCAGGGTGTGGGAGAAAGGGCCTGGGGTGCTGCTTTTGTGTGGCGGTGGGTCTGCTTGGTCCTTTGAGGGGGTGGCTCTCGGCTGTAGGCCAGCGTCCAGGCCTCAGGACTCACCCCTTTCATGTTGAAGTCAGACTTTTGCTCCCTGCAGTTCAGCTTCTTGGCCCGGAGGGTGTTCAGCTGCAGTAGTGATTCCCAGACTTAAGACATTCACAGACAGCCAGGCTGGGCTGGGCCCCATCCTGGTCCCACCTGCACGGTTACTAGTTTAGTTTTTTTTTTCTTACGTGAACTCCCTTTTAAACTGAAATTTAGAAATTCACCTGTGCTGCAGTGGGTTAAGGATCTAGTTTTGCCGCTGCAGTGACTTGGCTCGCTGGTATGGCTTGGGTTCAGTCCCTGGCCCGGGAACTTCTGCATGCCATGGCTGCAGACAAAAAAGAAAAAAATTAAGTAATAAACTGAAATTTAACCTCATCCTAAGTGACAATATCCATGAAATTACAAATTTAAAGTGTTGGTGTATTTTTTTCTAATACTTGTTAAAATAAATGCCACCACTTAACATAGAAAAAATGTCCCCATATAACTTGAAAATCACCCATTTTGCCCGTGAAGTGAGCAGTGGTGAGAGTGTGTGACATGGTAATGAGGGCAGGGTAACCTAGTACTAGGAAACCTCAGAGTGTGAAAGACTTAGGTTCCAATCCCAGGTCTGCCACTTACTCGCTGTGTGACTTTGTGTAAGTTGCTTAACCTCCCTGAGCCTATGTCACTAATAATGATATCTGAGTGTTGTAAGAATGATTCCTTTAAAATCCTAAGCATGGAGTTACCACTACGGCACAGCAGGTGAAGGATCTCGCATTGTCTCTGTAGTCATTTAGGTCACTGCTGAGGCATGGGTTCGATCCCTGGGTTGCCACAGCTGTGTGTGGCTCATATTTGATCCCTGACCTGGGAATTTCCACATGCCACGAGTGTGGTCAAATAATAATAATGATAGTGATAACAATAATCAGCAGCCCCTGGCATGCAGTAAGCAGTACACAGATGATAGCTTTTATTAATAACGCTCTCTGAAGACCCCGGGTTCTAACCTCACTACATGCTCTCCAGGCCAGCCGTTTCTAGCACCTTAGTTCCTCAGCTGCAAAATGGCGATCTTTATTGAGCCCATTCAGGAAGCTGGGCTGCTCTCTGTGGAGACACTGAAAAGTTATAAATGCAGGATTTAACAGAATCCTCAGACCTTCCTTTGTGGTGGGTGATTGATGGGAGGACATCGGGGGGCCCCTTTGTGCCTTGAAGTCCTTTGCAGCTTTGCACACACGGCCCTCATACAGCTCAGGCTCCTGTGTAAAACACGCCCCAGACCTGTGCGTAGAGGAGGAAATCTCCCTTTCAGCCTCTGATTTGGAGAAATGGTTCTTTCCTTTCTTGATCCGATGTCAGGAGTGAGTAGTCAAGTGGACCCCCGTGTGGAGGACAGTGCCAGCTGGGACCCTGAAATTGCTCTTGACCCTGAGTGTGTGCCTTGGAGCGGAGAAGCTCTGCATTTCGGGTGCTGCTCTGGGGTTCATTGCCCTGAGGGTGTGTCTGCCCAGAGCGACCTGCGCCCGTTGTCCTTCCTCCCCAGTCGGCCGGTCCGTGGCCAGGCGAGGGGAACTCCCTCCCAGGGTCAGTGTTTCTCTCCTCGGAGCCTCTGGTCTCTTCCTGCAATGAAAGCCAGCTTCAATCCTTAAGCTGCCAAACTGGCTTCTTCAAAAACATTTCTGTTTTCACCCAGCATGAGCTCATCGGTCTGCAATGTCCGTGAGGACTAATAGCAGGCGGGAGAGGATGTGCCTGGGCACCCTCCCGCCCTGTCCCCGAGCGTCAGTATCATCTGGGGAGCAGTGGCCCTTCAGCCCTCTTGACAGGACCACGGTGTGAAAGCACGCGGAGCAAGTTGCCTTGCAGCCGGGACCTTGCTGCCCACAAGCAATAAGATCCAGGTCTTCACCACGTCGTGAAACGGATGTGAGAATGACTGGCAGACACGGTTTTCAAAACCCAGACCACATCACAGGAGGGCGCGCCTCGCTCTCCACCTTGATGGGGTTTCCCTGCATTTCCTGCACAAAGTGCCTCTTTCTGTTCTCTTACTGCTGGTGGCTCTGCCGAGCTGGGTGTTGACTTCACATTCAGTCAGGGTTTGGAGATGATGGGGGGACCCAGCAGCCCCGGCGTCCCCTCGCTCACTCAGGCACCTGGA
Source organism: Catagonus wagneri (assembly GCA_004024745.2). Lineage (NCBI taxonomy): Eukaryota > Metazoa > Chordata > Mammalia > Artiodactyla > Tayassuidae > Catagonus > Catagonus wagneri. Next base: position 2,498,680 of record PVHT020001749.1, on the reverse strand, counting down.
CACAGACTCTAGCTCTTTAGGGGCTCATCTTGGGGGCCCCTAAATAGGGGCTGCCCCTGTTTGCTGTCTTCTCAGGCTGAGTCCCACCCCTGGGCCCCTCACGGTAGCCTTGGACCCTGGGCATCCAGGATGTGTCCTCATAGTACCTTCCCTTCGTTCTTTAGTATCCGAGGGTTACCATGTGTTAATTTTTCAGAAGACATATTTTTCTCCTAAAGTGTTAAAGGAAATAAACTTAGGAGCCACTGTGGTTCACTCATGGTCCAGCCACAGTAATTGCTTAAAGGTCCCAGTGGGTAGCTAACACTTGATCTCTCAGATTCAGGCCTGTGTGCTCACAGCAATTTTTTTTTTTTTTTTAATTTAATGGCTGCACTCGAGGCATATGGAAGTTCCCAGGCCAGGGATTGAATCCAAGCCCCAGCTTCGACCTACACCACGGCTGCAGCAACACCAGATCCTTTAATCCACTGTGGTGGGCTGGGGATCAAACCCACATCTCTGCAGCAACCAGAGCCGCTGCAGTTGGATTCTTAACCCACTGCACTGTGACAGGAACTGCTTACCTGCAGATCTTCTTTTTTTGTTTTTTTTTTGATTTTTTTTTTAAGAACTTCCTTTCTAAACCAATTTTCCTTGGATAGATTCCATAACACCAACCTGGCAAATTCCTGTTGTCATTCCAGTGAGCAAAGGTGACCAAGTCAGTAAGAAAAAAAGAGTTTGTTTAATACTCGCCATGTACCAGGCTTGCTGTAGGCGCTTGACCTGTAGTATTTATTATCCCATTTCAAAGATGAGGTCATGGAGGCCCAGAGAGGTTAGGTAATCTGTCTTAGGTAACCCAGCCAGAGAGGGTAAGCCAGGACTAGAGGTCAGCACCCAACCCCACCAAACTCTGCCCTGGACCTCCACCTTTCTCTCCCATCCCAGAAAAGGGCCAAGCATATTTCTTGAAATTCATGGTTCTATGACAGATGTGCAGGTGCTCTGTGGAGCAGCTGGGCCCTAGAAAATTTGGGCATTATTTGCAATTGTTGGGTTTCCCCTGGAAAGAGTAAAAGTTCTAACTTGGAATGTAGATCAATAGGACCCAAAGATACAGTGGACTGGAGGCCACAGCTTGTCTCCTTGCTGTCCCAGATGAGGGGTGCTGAGCACCTGTCTGGCCCCAGAGGGAAGATGACAACAATCGTCAGAGCTGTTACTATCATCATTAGCACAGTGGATGTGGCTCTTACTCTGGGTGGACAATGCTGTTGGCGCTTTACATATATAACTCCTCTAACCTGCATACTAGTCCTATGAGACAGCTGCCATTATTTTTATTATTATTGTTTTATATACGAGCAAATGAGGCAGGGAGGGATTCAGGGACTTGTCACAACCCCTCAGCTAAGAAGGGGGTTGCCTCCTGTTCAGAGAATTCTTGGTTCATCCCTGAGCAAGACCGAATAGCCCCAGCCTTCCACCTAGCCACCCTACATCCTTTCCAGATGCAAATGTCCAGGGCAGCGGCCTGAGGAGCAGACACCCCAGATTCAGTGCCAACAGTGCCACTTGCCCTCCGGGTAACGCGGATGAATCCCCGGGCCCCGTTAGCCTCCGAGTCTGTACCTTGAAGTGGAAACAGAGCCATCCGGCTTGGACATGGGCACGAGGCGTACGTGGGCACACACTGAGGGGCCCCCTTCCTTCGTAAATCACCATCTCACCCCAGCGACTCTAAAAGGAGAATCCTGCCCTGGGCTATGTGTCAGGGTGGCCACTTCCTGCAGAGACGGATGACGGGCAGTTTCAGCGCTGGGCTCAACTGGGGCCGCTTGTCTCAGGGACAAAGGGGTTCTCTTAAGCCCGGCTGGAAACAGAGAAGAATCCCTGCCATTGAGTGGCCGCACTCACCCTGGGGAGTCGCCGCCCTCACCACCGAGGGCGAGTCCGCTGACTTCCCACCGCGCATCCGGCCTCAGCCCAGCGTGGAGGAGTGCATCTCTGTGCTGGTGGCATGAGCCTCCTGGGCTCCATCGCTCTTCCCACCACTGCGCTGGTCAGCGCGGCCAGGATGGAGGAACCCTTTGGCCCCCTTTCTCTTTTGTTAGAGGAACCGGCCACCCAGAAGCTGCAGGAACCCACGTGGCCAGGTCCCAAAGCCAGAGCGGCGGTGTTCCGGACGGCAGCCAGGTGGACAGAAGACCAGATGCTAAGGTGTCTTCCTTCCCAGTGGGGCTCCAAACCCACCTTGTACCTGCGATCCTTCGTGGGCATGAGGGCCCATGCTCCCGCTGCCCCCCACCCCCCTCAGATAGAGGTGTTTTGAAAGAAAAGCAGTCCTTGACAGTCTGGGGCAGGTCTTATTTTAAATGTGGTGCCTTGCTTTGTGAGGCGACCGTGGCTGTGAGGTCCAGAGAACCGTGTTCTAGGACTCCGCCCGCTCTGCCTACCCCGTCTTTCACAAACTGATGGTTGAAAGGAAAACAGCATCTGAAATAGATGTTGTCTTTTTCTTGCAGACGCTGGAAACGATGGACACGGGAAAGCCTTTCCTTCATGCCTTTTTCATCGACCTGGAGGGCTGTATCAAAACCCTCCGGTACTTTGCAGGCTGGGCAGACAAAATTCAGGGCAAGACCATCCCCACAGGTGAGCCTCGGCAGCACCCCGAGCCGCACCCCGAGCCGCGTCCATCTGCGGTCTCCTGGGGACTCTGTCTTCTCGCTCCTCCCGGCAGCCTGTTCAGAGCATCTCCTGGCTCCACCCCACCCCCACCCCCTAGTCCCTGAAAAGAAACGGCTCTGTGCCATCCTTCCTCAGAGGAACTTCATGTCTGAAACCGAGTTTAAAATGTCTCCTTTGCAGAACAGATAGGACTTCAAGCTGACGTGTTGGTGGGCTTTTGGGTCTCATCTTTTTATTAATTAAAAATTTTAACCCAGATTCATGCAAGCGTGTTCTCCTCCATTTCACCTCTCTTCCAGATGACAACGTGGTGTGTTTCACCAGGCACGAACCCATAGGTGTGTGTGGGGCCATCACCCCTGTAAGTATGACAGCTTTTCTAGACGGATCTGTTGAGATCCCACATTCCTCCTCTGTGGCTTTGGGACCAGTTTCCAGTGTGTTCTAATTGAGGATTTGCTCTGTGGCATGGAGCTTAGTGCTTGAGGGTCATCAGGAGAATCAAGCCCAATTCCTGCTCTCCAGGAGTGAGACAGAAGGCACCATGGCTTCCGACCAGAGGATTCAGGGGTAGCCAGCTCGCCTCAGGCAGTGGCCCCTCAACCAGGCCTTGAAGGATGATAAGAAAGAGGTATTCAACAGGAAAAGGGGGTGTCTGAGTGGTATGAAGGGCCTGGGTGAGCGGTAAAAGTGCCCGGGCCACTTGGAAGGTGAGAGCAGGACAGGTGGCGAGACTGGAGCTCAGGTGGAGACAAAGAGAGAAGGGGAGCTCCTGGCAGGGATGCAGGCCGCAGATCCAGGGGCTTCATTCGCTGGGCAGAGGGGAGCCCAGCAGGCACTGAGGATGTGATGGGGACGCTGCTTTTTGGAGGAATCTCCAGGCCACCGCAGCAGCTGGGAGGCCGGTGGCAGGATGAAGAGACATGGAAAAGTGCTCTGTGGGTGCCTCTGTGTGTGTGTGTGTGTGTGTGTCCCTTCCTGGCACCCAGTTGTGAGAGGTGGGAACTGGTCAAGCCAAAGCGCTCCTGCCCATCAAGCTGGGAGGGGTCACCCAAAGATGGGAGTAGAGGGAAAAAAGAAGAGGGCCCAGGGCCAATCCCGTAGACCACCAGGGGGTCCAAGGAGAAGTCTGAGCAGCCAGGATCAGGGGCCTCCCCGGGGACGGAATACATTTCCAGAAAGAGACTGTGGTCAGTGAGGTCATCTACTACCTATTAATTCAAAAAGACAGAAATAGCTGTTAAATATGCTCCCCAAGAACAGTGTCAGGGGAGTTCCAGGTGCAGACAGAGCTGGCGGAAAGGGAGCTGTGTTCATGAGCACCGCTCTTCTAGAGGCTGCTGTGAGAGAGAAGGGAACTGCCACAAGAGGCGGAGGCCAGGAGAGGGTGTGCGTCTGTTTGTAGCATAGGAGAGCTCCTGGCCTTTACCTGCTGAAGGCCAGGGATCCAGAGGAAGAGAGCACCCCAGTCATTAAGAGGGAACCCAAGCCCACGCCTGCTGTCATTGGCCAAGCACATGGCGCCCTGGGAACTGGATGTTACATGTGTTGTCTCTGCTAGGAATTCCAGACAGAGCCGGAGGCGGGGGTCGGGAGGTGGGATCCAGATGGCTGTCGGTCCGCCCTTCGGGGGTGGGGTGTCCTTGAGCCAAAGGGACTCTTTAGGGGGTCAGGGACGAGGGGCAGCTAGAATCAAGGTATCTGCCTTGGAGATGCTTGGTTTTGTCGCCTCTCATCAAAGAGTATAGCAGAGAACACAAGCCTGGCCTGAACCCTGGCCTTCGTCTGCTAGCTTGTGACCTTGGGCCAGTGACCTTGCCCCTCTGTGCCTCAGCTCCCTGTCTGTAAGCAGGATTGGTAATATGACTGCCTCGCCTGGCTGTGGTAGGGATCAGTAGGTTCAGTTTGGGGAACAGCCCCTGGCACACCGTGGACACTCTTGTCAGGCCTAATGTCACGGCCGTTTCAGCGCCTGCATCTGCAGTTGAAGGACGACGGGAAAGCATCTCTCAGGATGAATTTCATCAATCCACCCTCGGGATTAGTACATATTCTGTAAGACGAGAAGGAAATCCTGTGACATTCGAGTTCAGGAGAGGCAGGCCTTGTGCCCGAGGGACTTTTCAGAGATTTAAAGATGTTGATGGCATTGTAAGGCTCCAGGAGGAGAGGGTCGTGCACACCCAGCAGAGACCTCCTTGCAGTGACCACCTATTAGCATTTCCCAGGATGCAGTTTAGGAAGCTCCGGGTGGGAAAGCAGTCTGGTCCTCGCACACTCCTAGGCTACCTACTATAGCCCACACCCAAGCCATACAAAGCAAGTGCTCCATGGACACCAAGTCGGGCCTCTGGGACAGCATAGCGGGTAGACTTGGGCCCCTCAATTCCTCTGTGTTCTGTTGTAGTGGAACTTCCCTCTGCTTATGCTGGTGTGGAAGCTGGCACCAGCTCTCTGCTGCGGGAACACAGTGGTCGTGAAGCCAGCAGAACAAACGCCCCTCACCGCCCTCCATCTGGGCTCTCTGATCAAAGAGGTAAGATGTCCAAAGAGAAAACGTGTGTTCTTAAGCGCGTTCCCACTCCCAGGAACCAGGCCGCCGTCACCAGATAAGCCGCCCGGTGGAGCTGTGCCCTGTGTGCAGCGCCAGCCGGCTCCCAGCCGAGTGGGAAGGGAGAGGCTGCCTCCGTGTTTCACTTGGCAGCAGCTCTTTCCCTCTCCTGCCTGCGGTCACCGTCACTGAGCTACGGATCCTCCCACTGTGCCTCCCACGGACCCTAATGAGCTTACTTAACTCTTATTACGGGCTCAGACCTATGGTTCGGGACCACATATTTTGTCTGGAGAACCTGCAGGAGGGCGACGTGAGAGGCAGGCTCTTGGGGCCCTTGCATGTGTGGTTCACGCAACAGCTCCTCCTTGCCGTGGAGGGCGATGCTGCCCGCTCCCACTGGAGAGGCTGCCGCGGGCCCTGAGCCCCCTCACCAGCGCTCTGCTCTTGGACACCTGTCCCCTCCCTGGCAGCCCCGCTCTGGGGAACAGGTGGCCCAAAGGGACACCTTCCTGCAGACACGCCTGGCGACATATTTCAGTCATTTTGTCCCCAACTTGTGTGTCACAAAGAAGCAGGAAGGAAAGAGGGATGGGAGGAAAGAATCAGCCTTTCCATTTCTCAGCCGAGCTGAGTCAACCAGGAAGCAAGACCTTTATTGCTTATACCTGAGGCTGCAGCGCCAGTCACTGACCAGTTTCCCACTTTGATCAGTGAGGTAGGTCCTGATGACATCATGGTAACAAGACTTAGGGAGTCCAAGGGCACAGCTGTTAAAAAAAAAAAAAAGTATCTAGGAAAGAGTTCCTGTCGTGGTGCAGAGGTTAACGAATCCGACTAGGAACCATGAGGTTGCCGGTTCGATCCCTGGCCTTGCTCAGTGGGTTAAGGATCTGGCATTGCCGTGAGCTGTGGTGTAGGTCACAGATGCGGCTTGTATACTGCATTGCTGTGGCTGTGGCCGGCAGCTGTAGCTCCGATTCGACCCCTAGCCTGGGAACCTCCATATGATGCAGGTGCGGCCCTAAAAAGCAAAAAAAAAAAAAGAAAAAAGTGTCTAGGGAGACAAAAGACTCAAGCACCATGTCCTGAAACCTTGCCTTCCAAGATTCCATGTTTTATCAAAGACACTGGCATGTGGGGAAGGCCATCCCCACGGGCTCATTTGCGGGGTTCCTGGTAAATAAAAAGCACTGAGCCTGTGCAGAGCACCAGGCATGACTGTGGAAGAAATGTCCCTCTCGGCCTTCAGGATGTGCCAGCTCTGGTTGTGACCCAGGTTCAACAAGCGGGGACTTGGGTGACACGTGACCGCTTTGCCATCTGGAACATTAGTGGGGCAGTTTTTAAAAAATGAAAGCGAAGCTTGGGAAGTGTATTTCGCAGGTGGCTCTGAGCCTTGGGGGCTGTGTCCAAGATGTCCCTTCACCCCCAACACACAGCGACAGATAGATATATACACAGACACAGAAATAGACCCATAGAGACACAGAGAAACAGACACAGACGCAGACGTACACACAGGGACAGACCCATACAGACGTACACACCGTCACACACACACTGACCCAAACACGCGCACACATGGAGATCCATATAGGTGCACACGTACACAGACCGTCAGACATACACACACACACACTGAGAGACATACCCATACAGACAAAGACACACAGAGACAGACTCGTAGACACATACACACAGAGCCATACAGACACACAGTCACATACATAGAGAGACCCACACAGACACACACAGAGAGCATTACACACGCACACACACACATACACCCGCCCCCAGGGAAGGGTGCAATGCTATGAAGGCCACTGCCCTCCCGCCCTCCAGGATGGAGGTACACCTCGCCCGGGCCCGCCCCGCACTGGCTGACCGGGTCTGGTCCTAAGGTGGACACAGGGCCTGGGTCCGGGTGAGGACGCTCTGCTGCAGGACCGCCCGCGGCCACGGTTCTCTGGGCCTGAGCGCAGGTCTGTGGCGGAGCCTGGTCTGTTCTCCCCTGAATGCCGTCTCGATGTCCCCCCAGGTGGGGTTCCCTCCAGGCGTGGTGAACATCGTGCCGGGATTCGGGCCCACGGTGGGAGCTGCAATTTCTTCTCACCCTCAGATCAACAAGATAGCCTTCACGGGCTCCACAGAGGTAACCGTCCTCGTTGGCTGCGGGGTCCAGTGGCCGTCGCTGGGGACTTTCCTTTGAGAGGCTGAACTAGGATTATATTAACCTTCTAATTTTGACCCTCATTTTAGTACGTAACAACACGTTTAAAAAAAATTGCTGGGAGTTCCCTTTATGGCTCAGTGGTAAACGAATCCGACTAAGAACCATGAGGTTGCGGGTTCAATCCCTGGCCTTGCTCAGTGGGTTAAGGATCCGGCGTTGCCGTGAGCTGTCGTGTAGGTTGCAGACATGGCTCGGATCCCACGCTGCTGTGGCTGTGGCGAAGGCCGGCAGCTACAGCTCCTGTTAGACCCCTAGCCTGGGAACCTCCACATGCTGCAGGTGTGGCCCTCGATAAGGCAAAAAGACAAAAAAAAGTCGCCGGTCGGGTTTCCCAACTAAATACATATCGAATTTACTTGCTCGGAAGCTTCAGAAGAAAAGAGTGTTAGACGAGATTAACATAAAAATGTGAAACATCTGTAGGAAAAACATCATAACCAAGGTTAACATAAACCTAAGATGATGCGGGCAGTGTCGTCGTACTGATCGCAAATTGGAAAGCACAAAACTTTTGATTCAGAAATTCCATTTTGAAGCAGCTACTTATAGAAATACTCCCATAAACATTCAAAGACATATTTTCCAGCATTTGTATCCTTTCTCTGTGGGGTTTTATAGCCGTTACAATAAGGAAAGCTGATCGTGATCTATTGTTGAAGCACAAAAAATGCAGGAAAGTACATACAATGTGATTCCATTAGTAAAAGTGTGTGTGTGTGTGTGTGTGTGTGTGTGTGTGTGTGTAGAGATACAAACTGCCCAAGAAATTCTTACCATGGTCTTCTCTGGAGCAGGTCCTGGGGCACAAACAGAGTGAGGGGAGTTGAGAGCTTTCCTCTTCAATTGCCACACATCTGTATGCAGAATTATGTTTACCGAGAAAGTACTTTTTTGGTGCTTAAAAAAGACATGATCAAACTTCCCAGGCAATAAGCGTCCCCTCTCACTCCTAGTTTAGTCCCACCGGGAGCCCGAACCCCACTCCTGTGGCTGCTGGACAATACCGGCTGCTCACTTTGCCCGCCTGGGTGAGCCTCAGTAGAGAAGAGTATTCAGGACAGGATTGCGTGGCCTTAAAGCAGCTGGCAGTGGGCACTGCTTGGCTCTGCTGAGTGGGACAGCAGCAGCTCCATGCCGGGGCTTTGGGGGTAGGGAGTGGGGGGCGGTGGCAGAGGCAGCAGGTGTGGCTCCCTCCCTCCAGCGGCTCCTATGTCTTCCCAGTCCAGCCAAAGCCTCCTTGCCCCGGCCCAGCTTCCCCTCTCAAGGCCACTCTAGGGCTACTGTAGGGCCATGTGCCCAGCTGGGTGGGGCTCTCACCAGGGAGCCAGCCTCCTGCGCAAGCAAGTGACATGTATGCCCCAGGGATTGCTGCACCAGCTGGCGTTTCCCTAACTGGGGTGCTTCCCACACAGCACCTTGCTGCACCAGCTGAAAGCAGACACCCCAGCAGTGGTTTGCCTCCGCTGCTCTCCCTGGGGCCGGTCCTTGTCCCTGTGGGCTGATTCCAAACCTCGTCTGGGCCATCCACCAGGAACTGGCTGAGGTTTTTTGTTTTTGTTTTTGTTTTTGTCTTTTTAGGGCCACACCCGCGACATATGGAAGTGCCTAGGCTAGGGGTCCAATCAAAGCTGCTGCCGCCAGCCTCCACCACAGCCACAGCAACTAGCGATCTGAGCTGCGTCTGTGACCTGTGCCACACCTCATGGCAATGCCAGATCCTTAACCCACTGAGTGAGGTCAGGGATGGAATCTGCATCCTCATGAATGCTAGTCAGATTCTTGACCCGGTGAGCCACAGTGGGAACTCCTTTATTGTTTTCTGTTTCCTGGCTGAGTTGTAAAATGCACTCATGCCTTCCTTTGGGGACGCCGACAGCCCTCAAAGAGCACAGCTCTGCCTCCTGCTGGCTGTTTGCTCTAGGCCCCCAAGTGCACACTGGTCTCTGAGTCCTTCAGCTCCAGGTTGGTGGCACCCAGCTCAAGACAAGTCATTGCTGAGTGTTGGGCCACACCCAGCTCTAGCCAGGCTGGGGAGCAGAGGACAGACCCTCAGGTCCTGTTTGGTGAGTGGTCCTTCGGTTACTCCACAGCCAAAGCAGGTCTCTCCCACCCCTTGGGGGCCCTCAGCCTTAGGCATGTTTCCAGAGAACTGCTCCTTCCATCCTAAAGGTCAGCCTCCCTGTTTGCCTCCTTCTCAGAGGTTCCCTCAGATCGTACGAAAGGCCACCCACAACCACCTCCCCTTGTCCCTTGAGCTGGACCAGCTATGGGGAGGGGCAGGCAGCAGCAGGTGAGAGCCGGCTCCACCACTGCCTTGCTCTGTGGCCATGACCTTCACAGGCTCCCACCCCACCCCTGTACTTTGAGCAGCTCGGACCTGGGGCCATGGTCAAGGGCTGATCCGAGGGCAGGGTCTGGGAAAGGCCAGGGGACTGAGGGGGCAGTGTCAAAGCCCAGGACACCTGGGCAGAGAGGCCGTGGTCCAGGCCACACAGCCCTCACACCTCCCAGCTTGTCCGGAATGTCTGGGCCACGTCCAGCCGTATCCCAGGGTTAATCTGATCTGGCTTTCCTCCTGCAGGTTGGAAAGCTAGTTAAGGAAGCCGCCTCCCGGAGCAACCTGAAGAGGGTGACGCTGGAGCTTGGCGGGAAAAACCCCTGTATTGTGTGTGCAGATGCAGACTGTGAGTCGCTCCCCTGACCACTATCGCTGGGTCTTTACAGGATCCATAAAGCTCTCCCCACTTCCTTTTCCAGAAGCAACTGAGAAAGACATGCACACACACACGCACACACACACACACACACACACACACACACACACACTGGGACTGTTTCTCCACTTGGGGTCCTCCCGCCATAAATAATTGGCAGATGGAGATCCAAACACCAGCTTTGTTGCTGGTAAAGATGTTTGACACGGTAGCCAGGGAGGCGGCCTTCGAGGCTGACCCTGACCTTGTAGAGCTGGGGCCATAACAAGCGGGTCCAGAGCTCCCTGTGCCTCGGGCGGGGCAAGAGGAGGAAGAGCTGGGCAGGTGTCCCCCATCACAGACCTTCACCATCCTGCCCCCGAGTCAGGACTTCCCATGGTGCTTTCAGGATCTCGAAGACTTGAGGTTTCTTTCCTCTTTATCTGAGACCTGACAGATCAGAGCAGTGGCAGCTGACCCTTCAACATGTCCTGCTGGCCTAGGAACTGGTCTCTCCCGCCGCCACCTCTTGCCTGGGAAAGCAACCCTGCCAAGCAGCTTGGGAGCAGTTTGTGTCTTAAGACACAGTATTCAAACAGGTGCTCGAGTTCCCTGGTGGCTCAGTGGGTTAAGGATCTGGCATTGTCAACCCCTGGCCTGGGGACTTCTGCATGCCTTGGGTATGGCCAAAAAATAATAAATTATAAAATAGAGGCTATTCATTTTTTTAATATTTAAGATTGTTTATTTTATTTATTTACTTTTTTGGCTGCATCCTTAGCATATGGAAGTTCCTAGGCCAGGGATTGAATTCAAGCTAACAGTTGTGACCTACCCCACAACTGCAGCCATGATGGATCTTCAACACACTGTGCTGGGCCAGTGATTGAACCCGTGCCTCAACAGCGACCAGAGCCACTACAGAGACAACACTGGATTTTTAACCCTCCGTGCCACAGCGGGAGCTCTAATGGATGCTATTCTTGGTTACCACGCCCTAGAAGAGGGAATAAAAGGCCACACTGAGCATTCACTGACTTGTTGATGGGGTCAGGCAAAAGGCATGACTCCCCAAGTACCCTGAAACACTTTGCCTTAAACAACAGCCTCTCCCACCTGCCCTCTGTGGCCAGGAGTTCCCTTCGTGGAATACAAAGCCTTCCAATTCCATATGCAGAAAAGGTTGGAGATGCAGACAGCCCTGCGAAAGACCCTCGCACCATTTCTCACCAACGTGTAAATGCCTGACATCAGTTCTTTTTGAAACTGGTTTTGGAAGGGAAGAGGGCTAGGGAAGAAAACAAGCACCAAGGAAGGAGGGGGCTTCTGGGGGTGAAGATGGATGGCTCACGTTTATTGTGGGCTGGTCCTCCCTAATGGGGGCATCGTCAGCATCAGCTTTGCTAATAGTCTTGGGAGCCACATGGAACAGCTATGGGTGTTGCCTCCATGAGCCACATTAGCAGTTCCAACCTCCGGTCCCAAAGAGCCAGGGCTCCTGTGTTTGCAGGCTGTGCCCCTCTATCTGGTGCCCCTTCTGCACCTCAGCTCACCCTCTTTCCCTCTCAACGCGGAAAAGTGCCACTAAAACGCAGGGCACCTGTCCGAGGGCTGGTTTGACAAGGGCCGTAAACACCCTCTGCCGCCGTCTCCCGTTCCTCAGCCGGGCAGTGCCAGTCCACAAAATTAAGTCCTGGCAGAGCTGGCACCCCAGGCATGATATCAACAGCAACACGCCACCCTCCCCAACACCACAGCTGCCACCCCCGGCTCCCGCCAGGGTGCAGGAAATGAATTAGTTTGGGGGAGGGATGGTTTGAATTTGGGAGAGGGTGGGGGTGGTACAGGGAGAGGCAGGAACCTTATGGCTCTGTCCTGCCGTCGCAGTGACTTACACAGAAGACCTTTGCGGATACCAAGGGCTTGGATCTCAAAGCCAAGGGTGGCGTTCCTCGGAACTGCCTGCAGAGCAGTGCTGGGTGGGTCACCTGTCCGTGTCTGGAAGGCTTTTGCTCTTGCTTTAGGCAAAGGAAAGCTGCGATTCTTAAGCAAGCAGTGGAAGGGGGAGCAGGTCCAGCTGAGAAGCCCCTTAGGGCATGCCTGTAACATTGTAATTAGTATTCATTTCCCTCAAGGATGTCCCTGAAGGTCTGTCTTCCTAAGCACCCTTCTAGTTCAGTTTTAGTAACTGGTTCTGCCTCAGTGTCAGCTCTACAGTGCAGAGTCACCCTTCATCTGGTGGAAATCAGTGTATTCTTCCCATTCCTGTAAGTCATATGTGGTGTCATAGTCCTTGATAAGATCCTTCTTTCACTCAAGGTGGACAATTTTGGCCCCTTTAAAAATCCTCGGAGTTTCCCTTGTGGCTCAGAGGGTTAAGAACCCGACTAGTATCCATGAGGATGTGGGTTCGATTCCTGGCCTGGGAAATTCCATATACTGCGACTGCAACCCTAAAAAGAAAAAAAAAAAATCTCATCAACCAGCCAACAGCAATACTTACCAAAGGTTATTCTATGGAAGGTCAGTGTCCAGAAAAGGGGAGGGGAGGGATCCCTGGCAAGTGAGGTGGGGGCGTGACAATCTGTGCTCATTAGCACGGTAAAGACACTGAGAAGTCCTGCAGCCAGGGGACCTATTTAACTCCAAACTCTGTGGACCCGAAAATCCCCTTTCCCATCCTCTCCATCTGGGAAGTGCCCAGCAAAATTGATTTCTGAAATGCAGCCACCCCGGGGGCCTGTTTTCTCCTGTGGGCAATTAGTCTTGCAGCTGTCGCCAGTGCAGCCCTAACGACTTAATCGCTTCCTCTTCCCCCGCCGGCCCCTCCCTCCAGTGGACTTGGCAGTGGAGTGCGCCCACCAGGGAGTGTTCTTCAACCAAGGCCAGTGTTGCACAGCCGCCTCCAGGGTGTTCGTGGAGGAGCAGGTTTACAGCGAGTTTGTCAAGCGGAGCGTGGAGTACGCCAAGAAACGGCCCGTCGGAGACCCCTTCGATGTTAGGACGGAACAGGGGCCCCAGGTAAGGGGTGTTAGGTCCCAAGGTGCACGTCTGAGGGATGAAAACCAGGCAGGCCTCTGGCCCTGGCCCCATACAGCTCTGGTGCTCTGTGACTCTGAAGTCCCTCTTGAAGCAAGGATCCCCTTGCCCACGTGCTTATGAATTTTGTTCAGACGCCGACCAACAGTTCAATCCCATCAGATCCTGGTGAGGTTATGAAATGGGGTACAGGAATTCGAATTGTGGCTCAGTAGGTTAAAGACCCGTCGTTGTCTCTCTGAGGATGTGGGTTCTGTTCCTGGCCTCATCCAGTGGGTTAAGGATCCAGCATTGCCACAAGCCGTGGTGTAGGTCACAGACGCAGCTCCAATTTGACCCGTAGCCTGGGAACTTCCATATGCCACAAGGTGCAGCATGGGGTGGACACACGAAAGGCTCTGTCATCTGCAACAAGTAATGCCGAGCTCCGGGCCTTGGCAGCAAAGAGGCATCCTGGTTCCTAAGCCCAAGCACCTGCACCTTCCAGCCAGACGACCATCCCTTCTGAGCCACCAGGGTCCCCAGGAGAGAGCCTCAGGCAGAAGTCTCAGTCTTGCCTGGCTGGCCTCTCTGCAGAAGCAAGTTGTAACCCCAGCTGAAAGGCAGCAGAGTATAGGCCGAGACAGCGCCTGGAGCTGGAGGTCTCAGCCTGGTGGCCCTCATGCCCATGCATAAGACAGGAGGACCCTCAGAAACCAAAGAATCCCAGTGGAAAGGGCTCAGAGGATGGGGCTACATCTCTGGGTGGTAGGAACACATCTCTGGAGGCCTGGTTTTCGAAGCTAACGACAGGATGAAAATAATCATAACCACGAGGTTTAATAAGCTCTTTAAAAGGCCACACCCTATATCACTTTCTTAATAATTATGCAGTGCGGCAGATGGATAAATATTTTAAAGAGGACAGCCTGACCATCCCATGCATTATTGAGACGGAGCTCAACAGCAAACCGCTTTGCTTGAAGCCAAAGTCCTGCTCCAGCCAGGAAGTTTCAAGTCACATATCAGAACTCACTCATTTGTGTCTTTCCCGGGAGCTTACCCACTGTGTTAGCACCGTGTATTTACCCGGGAAGCCGTGGATCTGAGAGCAAGGTCGGCTCTGTGATTTTGCCAAAGCCACCAGCTCCTTCCAAACCCCTCAGTTTCCTCATCTGGAAAATAGAATAATGGATGAGTATTATGAAAATGTCAAGGCACTTGGCACTGAGTTTTTTAAGGGGAGGGGGGTGGAATTCAGTGGCAGACTCCCTGATCTTGGTGGCGGTGAATATCTGTTTGTGATTTTAAGCCATGTCCATTAGAATCCTGTTGGCAGGGTGGTGCCTGGAATGGGGGAGAACCCCCCAGAAAAGGTGTGTTTCTGGCCACAGTGCCCACCCCTGCCTTGCCCCAGTCCACATGCTCTGCGGCTCTGATGCCACATGACCCGGCTGGAGAGAAACATCTCCACTTGTGGCCAGCTCTCCATCCTTTCAGGCCTCAGCCCCACACCTGGCAGCCAGTGACACAGATTTGTCCAGGGACTTAGGTTGGATTTCAGGTCTGAATACAAACATGGCCACAAGTCATTACGGAATCCACTGTGACTGTAAAGCTAATCCGGAATCCATGGGAAATAGGGAAGCTGAGCCCATCCTGAGGAATCCCTTTTACCCAATCATTATTCATAAGTACCTTTCCAAGCCTTCAGCCTTGATTCTTGAAGCCAGATACACAAATCTCTTCCCAGAGGGCAGATCCAAGGAGAATGGTGTTGATTTCATCAGTGCTTTTGATGCTGCTGCAGAAAGTCCTTTTGAAAACTCACCAAAGCCATCCAGCCTCAGCCTATTATTTTAGGATGCTTTTGAGTTTTTTTCTCCCAAAGTGCTTTTTCATCTACGTTAAGGAGATTTTGCTCTGAGAGGATTTACAGCTGTCTAAATAGTCGTGTCTGTCTCATGCCTGGAAAACAGCTAGCTGACCTAGATGGGTGTCCACTGCAGGCAGTGGTGATCAGAGGGCTCAGAGTCATTCAGGTTTATTTGGCAACTGAGCAAAGAGACACATAGGTCTCTTACAGGCCACCTGGTGGGGGCGGGGCTCCAGCAGAGCCATTCTCCGCCTCTGCCGTCCCGTCTCTTGTGCCATGTCCCTCTGCCACCTTCACTTCTCCGTGAGTTCTTCTCTTGCTCTGTGGGTATTCACAGAGGACTGTTAGATTTAAAAAGTGTGTTCACACAGACTTGCCAAGGGTAGAGTTTCCATGGGGATCCAGTGCTGCCTGCAGGACACACAAAACGTGTTCAGAGGCCACTCAGGGTCTGCAGTTTGATGAAGCCCACAAGCCTCTTGGCTTCCAAAGTGGAGCCACTTTTAACCCAAGACTTGGTTCACCCAGAGAGAAGTTGAGAGAACCTTGAGATATTATGGGATCCGTTGTGGTTTGAATTATTTTTTAGGTGTGAGTTCATATACATGGTCAAAACCCCAAACGTGAAGCTCAATAGTGAAAAAGCTCCCTTCCATTCATTCATAGGCCTGCTCCTCACCCTCCCCTCCAGAACTTTTGTGAATACAAGCAACACTGAGTACATATACAAGAATGAATATATATTCTGACTTGCCCCATTTTTACCCAAAATATCTATACATGGTACTCTTTTGCGCCTTGATTTTTGCCCCCTGATGAGAAACTTGAAGAGCTTTCCGTACTAAATCGTAGGACCCTGCTTTGTTCTTTTTTTTTTTTTAACGTATGCAGAATTCCACTGTATGAATCTACCAAAATTCAAGTAACACATTCTGATGAACGTGTGGGTGTGTGCGGTCATGCACAGTGTCACATAGTATGTTGTTCCACACACGTGCAAGAAAATCCACGAGACAGTTTCTTTAAGTGGAACTGCTGAGTGGGAGTGCATCTGTAATTTCTATAAGCATTGCCAGATCACCTTGTACAAGGATGAACCAACTTATGTTCCTACCAGCCTTGCGTGAGCCTGCCTGTTTCTCCAGCCTTACTAACAGAATATGGAATTTTGCCCATCTGATCATTAAAAGTGGTATCTCATTTGTTTTTAATATGCATATATCTCATAATAAGTAAAGTGGAACATCTTATGTTTAAACGCCATTTCTATTTCTTCTTCTATCAACTGTGCGTGTGCTTTGCTTATTTATCTCATGTTGCCGGTCGTTTTTTTAAGTCACTTCTAAGAACTCTTGACATACTAGAGAGATTAGCTCTATTTCTATGATATGACTTGTCAGCTTTTTTTTTTTTTTCAGTTTGTTGTTTAGCCCTATGACTTTGTTGATGCTGTTTTGCTTTTTTTTTTTTTTTCCAAATATAAACTTATCAATCTTTCCTTTGGGCTTCTGGATTTCAAGCCATAGAAAGGCTACCAGCACTCCAAGTTTACAGAGGCATTCTCCCTCATGAGAGAATTTGAAAACTCTTTATGACTTCATTTTTCATGATTATGTTTGATCTATGTGGACTCTATCCTGGTACCAAGTATGAGGTATGGATCCAACTTGGGTATTTTCACACTGGATCCACATTTCAAGAGATGATTGGTCAAGGGGCTTGCAATGGTCTGTGCCCATCCTTTCTAAGGAAGCTAGCCTGCTCCTCATGGCCAGACAGTTATCCAAATTCACCAGCGGGCTTGCTAATTTTAATTTAAATTTGCTTATAGGAAACCACTTTTCCATCTGAGTGTCTCATCTACAGCAAACCTATAAAGGGTATTGGCAAGAGGGTCATGGTTAAGAACAGGGCTCCCACAGGCTCGGGAAATAAGACCATTTTGGGTGGAGAGAGCACTTCCCCCCTTGAGCACAGTCTCCCAGCGAGGTGCCCTTTGCCAGTTGGTTGAGTATTGTTTTCACAAGCTGGGTGTTTGGCTAGTAATACAGGACACACTGTGGCCCAGGAGACTTCTGGACAAGGTGGCAGAAGGTGGAGCCCTTCTGATAGGCAGGTTACCCACCATCCAGGGAGCAGCCTCTCCACCCCACCTTGAGCCTCATTCTACTCTGTTTCCAGGGATGATGAATAAGGTGATCAGTCAGTTACTTCTCACTTCTCTGCACTGTGGCTGGAGAAATCCATCCCTGGGAATTACCCCGATCTGTGGTGTCCTGTGAGTGGGGTACAGGGTTGCCAGATAAAATACGTGGCACCCAGTTGGAGTTGATGTTGAAATAAACAGTAATTACATTTTTTTAGCATAAGTACCTCCCAAATATTGTCTGGGATATGCTTATACTTTAAAAATCATGCATTGTTTTTTAGGGATTTGAATTTAATTTGGCACTCCTTGGTTTTAGTTACTGAATCTGGCAACCTTGCAAGAGTTAGGAGAACAAAGGATGGATCACTTCAGATCTCATTTCACCCACGGGTTTGCTTTAACCACGTGGAAGGGTCAGAATAAACCCCATACCTGGAGAGAATGAGAAAGCTCATCCCTCCCCTGCTCCAAAGAGCCCAGATCTGTGTATCAGAGGAATATTTGCACGCAAGGTACATCTGTCCCATGACTTATGCCTCAGCCAGAACACCAGGGAGGGATGGACAACTGATCACATAGGCTGTTGAACACCTAAGCTGGCAGTCACCACCCAGAAGGAAGCCAGGCTCACCTTGCTGTTTTGCAGATTGACCAAAAGCAATTTAACAAAATCCTGGATCTGATCGAGAGCGGAAAGAAGGAAGGAGCCAAGCTGGAATGTGGGGGCTCGGCCATGGAAGACAGGGGGCTCTTCATCAAACCCACTGTCTTCTCAGAAGTCACCGACACCATGAGGATCGCCAAAGAGGAGGTACTGAGGCTGCAGGCAAAACCGTGTCCTGTGGGGCCTTGTGACGAGCTGGGGTCCCGGGGCATGGGGAGGGGGCTGGGCCATTCAAACTGGAGTCTTTCCCAGGGCCCAGGGATCACAGAAGTGTTTGTGAGGGGAGCGTTTTCCTTTGTCCCAGGGTCTTTTCCCTCTCCTTAGGGGTCCTTTGGGAAGCCGCCCTGCCCCTGGGACCCCCAAGCCCTGGTAGACGGTGCAGCTCGTCCTCACCCCCGTATCCACACATCACTCATCATCTCTGGGGAGCAACCATCCCTTTTCTGTCTTCTCACGTGTCTTCAGGTTAGCCGAGGGTGGAGGGCCATCGCGGCCTATGCATTTTGCCAGGAATCCAGCCCAAAGCTGCCTTCAGTCTCCCCCAAGGCTGAACTTAAATAACAAGTGTTCATTCCAAAAACGGGAAGTGGCTAGAAGTCTCTTTGAAACTGTCCAGCATGGGCATCCTTGGAAATGGGGGAAATTAAGGAGACTCCCATTAAGAGTGTAGTTCTGTGTCTTTCGGTGCCGCTATTAAGCTGGATGCAGCTGGTTCCCGTCTGGGTCCCAGGTACTTGGACCCCGGGATGTGGCCTTTTGGGGCACATGAAAGAGTGAGTCACTGCCAAAGTCTTCCCGGCTCCGGCCTTTTATACCTTTGCTCCTTGAGATTTTTATGGGTTACTAACTGTATCATGATGGCATGAGGGTCGGGTCTTCGAACCTCTGCGAGCTCCTTGGGAGCCATTGCAGGGATTTTGGCAGGTGGATAATGTCCTGCCAGCCTGTGGTGCCAAACATTAAATCAATTACAAGCTCCCTTCAAAATTACCTTTAAATGTTCACCCTGTCTCTCTGTCCTTTTCTTTGCTTTCCTTTTCTCCTTCTTTCCTCTCTCCCTCCCTCTCTTCCTTCCTTCCTCCCTCTGTCCCTTTTTTCTTTCTTTCTTTCCTTTCTTTCTTTTTCTTTCTTTCCTTCCTTCCTTCCTTCCTCCCTCCCTCCCTCCCTTCCTTCTTTCTTCTGTGATGTGTTTCCTTCCAGTCTCTTTCCTTTCTTTTTCTTAGCTGTGTTGTAGATGGCGGGGAACACTGCAATAGCCCCTCCTCTAAGAGTTATTAGGGGAGTTCCCATCGTGGTGCAGTGGTTAACGAATCCGACTAGGAACCATGAGGTTGCGGGTTCGATCCCTGCCCTTGCTCAGTGGGTTAACGATCCGGCGTTGCCGTGAGCTGTAGTGTAGGTTACAGACACGGCTCGGATCCTGCGTTGCTGTGGCTGCGGCGCAGGCCAGTGGCTACAGCTCCGATTAGACCCCTAGCCTGGGAACCTCCACATGCCGCGGGTGCGGCCATAAAATGACAAAAGGCAAAAAAAAAAAAAAAAAAAAAAAAGAGTTATTAGGGAAACATTTCAGGGCATCTTCACTGATAGAAAATGCAGCACCAAGAGGCCAAGGCTCACAGCCCTATAGCTGTGCCTGCAGATACCCTTCAGGATCTTTCCAAGAATAACTTCCAAGGTTTCGTCTTCTGTGCACCCCGGCATGCAGGGTCTCCTCCAAAGCTCAAGGCTGGAGCTTCTAGAAGCCCTGACAACAGCGAGAGAGCTTAGACCCAATGTATTCCTGTGGTTGTTATTTTTAATTTTTTGTTTAATTCAGTCTTTCCCTTCAGCTTTCAACCATCGCACAGCTAACAAGATCTTTGGACTTTCTCTCCCCTCTAGTCATCTTTGCCATGCGCGTGAGCACTTTGGGGCATTGAAAAAGACATCAGATGAAGGAAATGCCTGCTCAGGGCATATGTGCTTCATTCAGATAGCCTCTCACTGCCATTCTTGCAATTAATCCTAGATTTTTGGACCAGTGCAGCCAATACTGAAGTTTAAAAACATTGAAGAAGTGATAAAACGAGCAAATAGCCTTGAATACGGACTCACAGCAGCTGTGTTCACAAAAAACCTCGACAAAGCCCTGAAGCTGGCCTCTGCGTTAGAGTCTGGAACCGTCTGGTGAGTAGAATGTGTGTGTCTGACTCTCCAGAGCTGCTGACTTGCTCGCTCCCTCACTGGCCTGTTAGAGAGCTCTTAGTCATATACTATGTGCTGGGCACTAAGAGCTTTGCTCCGTCCTCGAGACCACCTTCGGAGACCAATGTGGTCATCATCTCCACGTTTCGGATGAGGAAACCAAAGCACAGAGAGACTGGGTTTCCTGCCCAGGGTCACACAGCTAGTACATGGCAGAGCAGAGCTCAGAGCCACCCGTCCAGCTCTGATGCCCTTGACCACTGTGTTGGGCCCTTGAACTCCAGTCCCTCTGGCTTTATTTTTTATCTTGATTCTGAGAGCAGCATGTGCTCTTGGGCCAAGTATGGATGGCATTCCCCGTTTCACCAGTAATTCCGCTGAATATAAGGGTAACATTAGAAGGTAAAGATGAATTGGGGGAGTTGCCAGGTGGCCTAGCGGTTAAGGATCTGGTATTGTCACTGCTGTGGTACGGGTTCAGTCCCTGGCCTGGGATTTTCCACATGCTGTGGACACAGCCAGGGGGAAAGAAAAAAAGGAAGAAAAAAAAAAGGAAAGATGAATTGGTGCTCAGAGGGGCCAAGAAGCAGAACTTTGAGGTCAGGCCTATCTCATTTCAGGGCTAATGCTCCCTTTCTCAGAATTTTCCTCCCCCGCTCCCCATCCCCTTGTCATTTCCTTCCTACTCCAGTGAGAAGTTTTATACTTAAGAATATTCAAATTTTAGTTTCTGTTGAAAAGAGTGAGCAGGCAGAGATCAAAAACACACTATTCTGGAGTTCCCATTCTGGCTCAGAGGGTTAAGAACCCAGTGAGTTCTCCATGAGGATGCGGGTTCAATGCCTGGCCTAAATCAGCGGGTTAAGGATTCACTGGTGCAAGCTGCAGCATAGATCGCAGATATGGCTCGGATCTGGCATTGCTGTGGTTGTGGCTTAGGCTGCAGCTGCAGTTCCGATTCAACCCCCGGCCTAGGAATTTCCATATGCCACTGGTACGGCCCTAAAAAGAAAAAAGAGTAAATTAATTTCAAAAAAAAAAAAAAAAGGAAAACAGCCACACTGTTCTGATGATTAAAACCTTGATCAAAGGCTGTCCTTTAGGTGTTGCTCAGCACCAAGTGCCCGGGAGCCACAGTGCTTGCAGCGCCCCAAAGTCCAGCTGAATCCCCTCCGGGTGACCAAGCTTCTCTTTACTCTCTCTCCAGGATCAACTGCTACAATGCCATCTACGCACAGGCCCCATTTGGTGGCTTCAAAATGTCGGGGAATGGCAGAGAACTGTAAGTGTTTCTGTCCCCCACCAGGTCCTTGGGAGGTGGCCTCGTGCTCCAGGCTGCTGGGCCCTCCCCTCTGGACCCGGCCGGGGCCCCCGTGCTCTCCCGCACACGCCATCCTTCCCCGCCCGCATCTTCGCGGTTCCTTCCTGTCTGGCCCTCCGGGAGGATGCCATCCACAAGCCCAACCTAAGTGGACGGGTCTTCTGTGTCTGGCCCAAGACAAAAGGCCCGGCCAGGCCAGGAGCCGGATGGAGCATTCTGGGGGTGGGCACGCTGCGCTTTCCAGCCGGAAGCTGCCTCCTCTCTCACGCCCTTGTGTGTGGTGCTGGGGGTTTTATGAGCTTTTGTGGACAGACAGCTGGTAGGGTCAGCCTTCCAAGGGGGACCATCTGTGACAACACACAGAGTCGCTCCTGGGACATCTCCGAGGACTCGGAGCTCTTCCTCTCATTTAAACAGTCTGTATCGTTTGTATACAAAGGCGTCGCTGCATGCTTGTTTGTACCCCTCGGCGTGGGCCTCCGCAGGGCCTTTGGGCAGCACCCCTTCCAGATTCTTAAGAAGGATGTTGCTGGCTTCCATCCCTGAGCGAATGCTCTTGGCCAGTCTCCAGGGAACTGGGGTCGCTTCCCCCACTTCGGCCCCGCTTTCCGGTCCATCCCTGACTCTTGGCAAACATGCCAGAGTCATCTGATTGTCTGAGTGGCCTGGGTCCTTCGATGATTCCTAATTCCTAAGACTGCAGGGAACTGCAGTAAATTCTTGGCCCTGAAGCCCCCTTACAGATACCTTGTTCCTTCTGCTGAGTGGCTCATTTTTATTGTATTTTGCGAGCCTCCCTTCATGACGCCTTCACACTCACCTGCCCACGATGGAGGAGAGACCTGGGCTAGGGTCACCCAGGCACCTTTAGCCCCCTGCCTCCCCCCCCCCCCGCCCACCATCGCCCTGACCACAACTGGCATCTGCTGAACGCAACTCTGCCAGCCTCTGTCTGAGCTCCTTGAACATGTTAAGGCATCCTGTCCTTCCAGCAGCTCGTGAACTGAGTCCATTCAGGCCGCTGGCATGGAATATGGTAGATGGGGTGGTCTAAACAATGAGTATTTACTTCTCTAGATCTGGAGTCTGGAAGTTTGGGATCAAAGGGTCTGATGAGGCGCTTCTTCCTGGTTCTCTCTATCACCAAGGCCTGGAAGAGAAGAAGGTGGTCTCTGGGGTCTCCTTTGTAAAGGGCACTAATCCCATAGCTGAGGGCTCCATCCTCTTGACCTAATCACCTCCCAGAGGCCCCACCTCCCGCTTTCTTCCCATTAACGTTGAGGGCTTCAACGTACAAATTTCAGGGGGATGCGCTGGGTGCTGCTGCTACCCCTGCTTTTGAATGAAGAAACTCAGGGCTGCCCAGGGACTCTGTGCCTTCCCCAGGTCACTCTGCCAGAAGGTGACAGACTTGGGGCTGAACCCTCGGGTCCACTGCACCACGGGGTCTTGCTCAACAGCGTTCACCTCTGTGAGCCCCCTGGGGTGGAGCCAGCCAGGGACCATGCGGTCCCTCGTCTCCTCTGTTCTGCTGCTTCAACCAGTCAGGCTGTGACAGCTGGGGGCCCCAGCACCCCACCGGGCCCTTTTTCCCAGAAGCCAGGCCCAGCTTCCTCCCACAGCATGAACTCCAGCCCCCAAAGCAGATGTCCTTGGCTGGCCAAGCTGCGGGAAGGTGTGAGGGGGGCCGTGACTTCTAGGCAGTGGACTCACACACGCTGTCCCCTCACTACTCCCCTTGCCTGCTCCCCCGACCCCTTGTCACCTCCGATATGCTCTGGCTCCGGGGCACCCTGCCCACCGCAGAGCAGGCCCAGGAATACCCGCTGCTGCCCTCAGTCCATGTGTCATCCTGCCCTTAGCCACAATGGGGACTTTTTTTTTGGATGTCTGGTTTTTTGACCCTTGGCATATATTTTCCCAGAGCTTTTTGATAAACTACTTTAACATAATTCACAAGGAGCCTGGAAACTGGCTTAAAAGCCAATTTCCTTTTTCCGTTGTCTCTAATTAATGTCTTCATGTTGCAGTAAGTTCCCTTTTTTGCTGCTGGAGCACCACGCGGTAGATTCCATGGTTTTCCCCATCCCTGGCCGCCTGGACGGGGCTGGCTATCTGCCGCCCACCCACGGGCTCCTCTGGGATCTCTTCCTGTCTTAAGATGAGGCCTGCAATTTCTCTTCCTCCTGGGCGCTTTTCTTAGCTCTGTGTTTTGCTCTGTAATACAGTAACCAAAAAGCCAGACTCTAGAGACAGGTGCAAGGTCAAGGCCTCCCTCCGCAGACCCTCCACCTCAGGGATCACCCCCATTCGGCAGTCTGTTTTTGTCCGCTTGTTCAGTCCTCACTGGCACATAATTACTGAGCACCTTTGAGGCCCAGGCATGTGCTGGGCTCCGAACCCACCTCAGGGACCTCTATCATGGGCAGTGCCAACGCCCCAATATTCTGGTGAGGTCCAGTGGGAGAAAGGCTGCTTCACAGACAGCCTTGAGTATCAGGGCGATCACAGCTGAGTGAAAAACCGTCGAGGAAATGCCACAGTGGGTCAAATAAGAGTGACAGGAACTTGAACTAGGGCAGACACTGCGGGAATAGATAAAAGGAGGTGTTCATGTACTGAATCTTACAGGAGTGATTTCATGCTGGACTTACAAGTTACGTGCTAATTCAACCTGATTTCATCATTTTGGTTTGCTTTCTTCTTTCTAGAGTTGATAAGTCATTAAGCAGTTGGAGTCTTTACAGTGCAATACTATCTGCTCATCTTTAAAGGTCATTTTCTTTGCATACCATGGATATAAATGTGTTTTTTTTTTTTTTTCTGTTTTCAAATGACTTTGGGAGGAAAGTACATTTTGCTCTTAAGAATGCGGTTTGGATATCCTGGTCTTTTTATTGGTGGTCTCCTATGATGGGATTTTTATTTTTTTCAAGGGGTTTTGCTATTATTACAAATCAGGTTGATATTCTTCCTTGAGTATAAAATTTTACGCACTTGTGGGAAACTGATTTCAGAAAAATTTCCCCAAATCAGGTAATCCACTGTATAAAAATGAGCTCTCCATTCTTTTGGTTTGCATTTCTTTAATTGTGAGGAGTTGAGCACCTTTTAAACACTTCGTGGTAGTCTTTATTTTTATTTTTCTGCAAATGGACTATTCATGTCATCTGCTGTCTTTTATTGGTTTGTAAGAGCTTTGTATATTAAGGAAAACTGCAGTCTGATTCTTGCACAGTGTTGTAATTTTTTTCTGTTTTGTAATTGGTCTTTGGGTTTTTTAAATAGAGTTTTCTATTCTGCAAAAAATGAATTTAGCATTCCGTGTATGGCTTTCATATTTTGTTATGTTCAGAAAAGATTACAAAATAAGGCACCCATTATCATGGGTTCTTGAACTTTGTTTTAGGATACTACCAAATAATTTCAATGGCATAGTCATAATAAAAGAATAATACTTTCTATCATTTACTTTTTACTAGCACATAGTATAAATTGTAATCATTATAGCTATAAGGAGGTGATGGTATTCCCATTTTACAGATGATGATACTGAGGCTCAGGGAAGGCCAAAACCTTGCTTCTGTTGTGTGGATCTAAGCCAGTGGTTATCCAACTTGAGCTGCATCAGAATCCCATGGCTAGTTAATCCCCTGGATATTAAAACACAGATTTCTGGGCCCCACCCCTAGATTCAGTGAGTATGCTAGTTTTCTATGGCTGCTACAATAAATAACCGCAAAATCAGTGGCTTAAACAACATGAATGTATTATCTTACAGTTCTGCAGTATAAAAACCTGCCCCAGTCTCACTTAACTAAAATCAGGGTGTCTGCAGGGCTGCATTCCTTCCTGGAGACTAGGGAAAGAATCTGCTTCCTTGCCTTTTCCAGCTTCTAGAGCCTCCTGCATTCCCTGACTGGCGGTTCCTTCCTCCATCTTTAAAGCCAGCAGTGTCCCCTCTCTCTGAATCTGCATCTGTCTCTCTGTCCCTCTGACTCTCTTTCTCTGCTTCCGTCTTCTGCCCTGAAGGAGCCTTGTGACTACGCTGGGCCCACCCAGATGATTCAGGATCACCTCCCTATTTTAAAGTCAGCTGGGAGCTATCCTGCATCGAAGTGGGTGAAGGATCTGGCGTTGCTGGCACTGCGGCCCAAGTTCAGTCCCTGGCCCAGGAACCTCCACAGACTGCGGCTACAGCCAAAAAATAAAAACATAAAAAAAAAATAAAGTCAGCTAATGAGCCATTTTAATTCCGTCTGCAACTCTCATTCCCCTTTGTCATATCTAATATTTCCAAAGGTTCAGAGAATTAGGATGTGGACATCTTGGTGGTGTGTGGGGGGCGTGCGGGAGCAATAGTAGGTCTGGGGGGCCTGAGACTCTGCGTTTTGAGCAAGTTCTGAGGTGAGGCTGAT
>PVHT020001749.1:2442612-2472791 GCA_004024745.2 Catagonus wagneri | reverse complement strand
CCCCCGCTTGGTTCTAGGAAGGGAACCTGCACTGAGGGTGATTCACGATGCCCGAGAAGGGTCACCAGGCTCTGCAGGACTTAAAGAAAGGACACATACCAGAGACACAAATTCAAGGCCATGGACCCCCTGTGTCCAGGCTGTGCTAACATCTGAGCCCCCGGCGTTCCGCACAGGCCTCCCTCTTCTCACTGCTGGTTCCCAGCTGCACTGTCCAAAGGCAGCTCCAGGTTCTCCAAGTCCCTGCCCCTCGTGGATGCTCCAGCCACACCCCCAGTCAATAACTTCCCGCCTCTGCCTCTTCTGTCTCTTCCAGTGGCTCCAAATTGCCAGCAAAAGTTCCAAATCCAGCATTCTCTCTGCTTCCCAGCAAGCCTGCCTCCTTCACCACAGAGGCTCTCTGGTTCTCCCCCACTCAGGGAATTCTCTCTCTCTCTCTCTCTCTTTTTATTTTTCTTTTTAGGGTTGCACATGCAGTGTATGAAGTTCCCAGGCTAGGGGTCAAATAGCAGCCACCAGCAGCGGCCTACGTGCCACCACCCCAGCAACGCCAGATCTGAGCCATATCTGTGATCTATGCTGCAGCCTGCATCAACGCCAGATCCTTAACCCACTGAGCAAGGCCAGGGATCGAACCCACATCCTCATGGATACTAGTCAGGCTCATTTCCACTAAGCCACAGTGGGAACGCCTCTCTTTTCTTTAAATCCCCTTCCTTCTTTAGAGACAAACCCTTTGTCCTCCTGAATATTTCAAAAGTATCACACACACAACACTTGATATGTAACCTTAAGTTACACACCCAGCGTCCTACGACTCTCTTAAATCCTCGCATCTTGGCCTTTTGTAAGACTCCCAACTCTGCCCCAACAGAGTACTAGCAGATCAAGCATCAGAGCTGAGTTTGCCCAGAAGGGCTAAGTGCCTGCCTGCTTCACATGTCCCTCTTTTCTGTGATCACAGAGGCGAATACGCGCTAGCCGAATACACAGAAGTGAAAACTGTCACCATCAAACTTGACGACAAGAACCCCTGAAGGAAAGGCAGGCTCCTTCCTCTGACTTCTGACAGCTGAATGTGGCAGATCAAACTTGCCGAAGAAAATCCTGCATTTCTGACCTTCCTGGGACTCTTTCTTCCGGAGACTTTACATCTGCTGGATTTGAACAATTTATTTTCCTCTCACACTCCCGTTTTGTCGACCAGTATGTTGTGTGTGAAATTGCGGTCCTGCTCAGAGGGATGGGCCGAGTGGCCACTTCTTTTTTCCCCTTTCTACCGGATCCCAGGGGACGGTGAGGAGGCTCAGGGCGTAGCTAGCAGGAAGTGGTATTTGAAGTATCCAGCAGTCACTAAAAATGCTTTGCTGACTCTGACTCCAGTAGGAATTTGGTAAAGAAAAAAAACCCTTCGTGTTCTGCAAACAGACCCTGTACCTGCAGCTTCCTCAGGGTAACCTGCCCGCAGAACAAGCCCCTCCTGCAATCGGTGAGAAAGATCAGCATTAAGTTTAAAAAAAAAAAAATTAAAAACAAGGCTAGGAGAATCCAATGTAGGGAGTTTTGGGGGAGCAAGTACCTTCAGGAAGGATTAATTAAAAACAAGGCTAGGAGAACCCAGTGTAGGGAGTTTTGGGGGAGCAAGTACCTTCAGGAAGGATTAATTAAAAACAAGGCTAGGAGAATCCAATGTAGGGAGTTTTGGGGGAGCAAGTACCTTCAGGAAGGATCCTGAAGACCTTGGGTGTGAGCAATCTTCAAGGACTCCGCCTTGACATTGACTATGGGAGTCAGCTTAAAACCAGTACTGCCTTTGGAATATGACCACAGTAACCACCCAAAGAGCTTATCTCAACACCATGTCCCGGTCTACCTTAACTAAGGCACTTTCTTAGGCAGGAAGTGTCACTTAGTGGCACCATCGCTGCTAAAGACCCAGTGCTCTGACACTGCAACAGCATAGCAAAGCCTCGGGTCATTAAGTCCCACGTTTTGCAAGTCAGAGCCATAATCTGCTTTTCCCAGTTAGGCATTTCTACCGCTTGCGTCCATGGTTTATGCTAAGCCGGTGCAGTTCTCCTTTGCGCCAGTTTGGTTATCCGCATTTTAGAGGAGTGAAACACACACAGCTGGAAGGCTGCTGGTATGGTACAGCCTTGGTTTTTCAAAGTCCTATTTTGATATCAATTAGTGATTCAGTAACGAATAATATCTGGGCTCCGAGGAGGAACTGGGTCCGCTACCACAGTGGCCCAAGCACTTCGCTACCACGTTGTGGATTTTTCTCTTCCTCTTCATGTATCCAAAGGATGTGCACCTCCAGGTTTAAGCTGGAAAACTGAAAGTGTTCCCACAGAGCTTTCCGAAAACCCAAACGAAACCAAACCGAAACTGTGTTATTCGGATACGATTTTTTACTGTTACTAATACTTTTCTAATGGTGCTTATGTTTGAGGATTAAATTATGTCCGAGAATCAAATTGGGGGGCAGTAATCAAGTAGGGGTCTATGTCAAAACCAGTGTATATAGAGAGAAAATCATCTGTGAAATGAGGTCATTGCTCTTGTTGGAAACAGGCAAAATGCGGTTCATTTGCTTCTCCACATCAGTTAACACCTATCACTTAAATGATCAGCAACTTGTTAAGTCAGGATTTGACTTCATACACTGAATTTTCAGGATTTTATCTCAAGTAACTAGACACTAACCTTGATAGTAATACATTGGAGGATTCTTATTCCTTCATTGTACAATAATGCCTTTAATATGAAATGCTACATTATTTATAATTGATATAGCTAATGTATCTTTTTATAGTTGTAAGTAAACAGAGGTGGTGTATTTAACCTTCTGTAATATACTGTATTTAGAAATGGAAGTCTATATAGTAGTAGATTTCACTTCTTTTAAGGTTTACTCCTGTGGTACGATTTAAAAAAAAAAAAATCTATTGGCCTGGGAATTCTGACCCTAACTACAGATTGTGTTTAACAATGCAACAACCATGAAATAAAGTTGGATATTTGAGAAACATGAGGGTTTTTTTTTTTTTTCATTCAAAGAGACCCCTTTTAATTCTGTGGCTGACCTTTCTTTCTTAGAACTTTGGTTCAAAATAGCTTATTTTATTATATATAAAATCACATGAGGATAAAATTACATTTGCTCAATTCATCAAGTCCAGCACTTCAGCCTGAGTGTGAAACTCGCTTCTATGGCTCTGGGGGCGGACTGGGCAGCAAGGTCGGTGGCAGAGGCTCTGTATCATAGTTGGTGACGTTAAAGCTATAATCTGAATTAATGGAATCTCTTTTTAGCATAAAGTGATGAGGGTGTGACTGTTGGAAAATGGTGGGGAGGGTGGCATGGGGATCCAGGGAAAACGCTGCATCCTGCCTCTGGGTGCTCAAGCATCCGTTCTTCTCACTTTTCTCCATGAGGACCTCTGTGTTTGGGTTGCCCTTAACCTAAAGTTTCTAAGGCTTCAAACCGATAAGCCTCAATCACCGAGTCATAGGCCGACATTGAGGTGGGATCAAGAATATTCTTATACGTGGTTCGATCCACCAAGTTCAGCCAGGCCTTTGGAGTTCAGATCACTTTGGCCATGCAGAGGCAAATCTCTATCCTTTCAGAGAAAACTCAAGGGAAGCTTGGATCAGATGTCTCTTATGTATACACTTATGCATGCTTTATTGCACTTAGAAACTGCCCACTCCCCAGTCGAAACGTGAGCAGAAAATTCAAGGAACACGGCATTCTCTTCATTTGGGTTACCATGAAGGTTTACCATAAAGGGAACCATTCTGAGGACATGTAACAGCCTTGGAGTATGTGCCAGTGTGTGTACGCACATGCACCTGGGTACCTGCTGGGCCCAGTGGGGCACAGGCCGTGGGCACATTCTCTAGAAGTGGACTCTCTGGAATGCCCTCACTTCTCCTGGTGGTAGACCAAACCCTTTAATGTCCTTGTGCCTAGCATATGGTGGCTTGAGCTTGAAGGTGAACAATGATGGACATTTGGAAAAAGTGTCCGAGGAGAAATGTCTGAGTACGCAGCTGAAGGAAAGGCAACTGGAAGAGCAGAGGGTGTTGCCGGCCATTACACCTTCGGAAGGCAGAAAGGTAGGTCAGGGAGGTAGCTTCCAACTGACCCCATTTTAGGAAGGGTCATTCCAACATGAAATGCTGAGAATTCCAATGTGGAGCAAAAGCTAGGGGACCGTTTTTAGTGGGGGTCAAGAAGAAGCAGAAAGATGGAGTTCCTTGGTGGCCTAGTGGGTTAGGGATCTGGTGTTGTCACTGCTATGGCTCTGGTCACTGCTGTGCCATGGGTTCCATCCCTGGCACCGGAACTTTCCCATGCCCCAGGTGATGCAGAAAAAAAAAAAAAAGCAGAAATCTTAATTGACCTAGCAATGGCCTCCTGTAAGCCTCTAAGTAACACATGCCTAACGGATGGAGTTAAATGCTGGGATATAACCAGCTCCAAACAGGCCCCCCTGTGTGTAGAGTGTCCCGACGGTTTTCTACAACGGAGACATTTCGGAGACCGTTCCCAGGCTCACTTAAAAGGGAAAATAAATTGCCGCCCCCACCCCCACCCCCACCGGCCACGTCCACTCCTTGCTCAGGCCCAGGGCGTGCGCTTCCTCGAGGTGCCGCTAGATGGCAGGGCCGAGCGCCCTGGGGCCGCTTTGCGGAGATCCGCGGGCTCACTCAGCACCCTGGACGCCACGCCCTGCAAATTATTAGGGACTTTTCGGTAGCAATCATACTGCCGCCTTTTGCATACTGGAATTAGAACCGCGGTGATGAGGGTAAGATTGCAAAACTGTACCCACCCTTTGGGACGGGCGTACAGCCCAGGAGAATTAGAGGGCAACCTCTTGGGGGTAAAGCAAAGCTGCCCAGTGGGCCCCTTCCCAAACAGGGGCCCGAAGAGCTTGTCCGACTGGCCACAGCCCTGAGTGTCCGCGAGGTCCCTTGGTGGCCCTGAAGCTGTCTGGCTTTTGTGAAATGGAAGTGAGGGTGGTGGCAATTGTCTTTGTGCCTTGGGGTCAATCCTGGGAATGTTCCAGTCATAACATGACGTGAGAGGAGCCTAGAATGCGGGTCCTGCCAGGGTGAAGAACCATCTGCGTTTTTCCAAACAGGCTTCTTTTTACCCGGTGGGCACGTGGAGCCAAATTCGATGCCTGTCTGCAAGCATGGACATGCATCTTTATGCTCTGCGTTTGTATAATGGCCTCACTGGTGGGAACATACTTAACGTAGCTTGAAACATAATAAACTGCTACATTCCCCCATGTTTATCTACCACCTCCCCCCTCAAAAAATAACCCCAGGCAATTTAAAATGATTCACCAAACAGCGACATCTTTGTGTACATCCATAATTATATTAGTAAACTCATGTGGTAGAAGGGGCGCAGATGCAAACTGCTAAAGCTTTAAAGTTACACATTTCTACTCTGCCCTATAGTTTTACACAAATGAATATTCCTGTCTTTTCCATATTACTTCCAGAGTATACAATCTACATATATGAGTCAGAGTTTCATCAGCGGATTTTGCGGCGGAGCAGATCAGAGGGGCAGGGGAAGCTGGGTTGAGCCGAGAACGACCACTGTCAGTGCCGCGCCTTCCACGCGTGGAAAGTAGGATGCTCCAACGCGGGAAGGGCCCGAGGGCCTTGCGGCCTTCGGGGCAGGAGCAGTGAGCGCGATCGCCTGGGGTTTGCAGCAGGGAAACTGAGGCGGGCGGCCGGGGAGGTGGCGGGGGTGGCTCCCCGAACCATTTCCTTGGCAGCCCCGCCGCACCGACCCTCGCCTGCGCGCACTTCGCGCCGCCCGCCGCCCGCCCTCCTCAGGATTGAGGAAGTGCTTTCTAGCCCGGCCCCGCGCGCTGCCAGAGGCGCAGGGGCGGAGGGCAGAGGGGCGGCCCGGCCCCGATCCGCCGTCTTCCTCCCGGCCCGCGCGCAGCGCAGAGTCCCAGGCGCCGGCCGCCGCAGGTAAGCGCTGCGCGGGCCCGCGCCCCGCCAGGCGACCCACCGCCAGGCCCGGGGCGCAGGGCGACCCCGGGCTCATGGCCCCGCCGCCTACCGCCGCGCTTGCGGGGTGCGAGGCCCGGGCGGGGAACCCGAGACCCCCACGGGACGGGGCCCCGGGCAGAGGGAGCGGACGCGAGCAAGGAGAGGAGGAGAGCACCCTCCTTCCTCCGCCTTTGGAGAAACTCGCTTCCTTCAAGTCGGAGCGGCAGTGCGAACGTGTGTGCGTGAGTGTGAGCCTGAAAGTGATTGTGCTTGTGAGCTGAGTGTGAGCGCGGGCGTGTGGGGAAGCCGCAGCTCCCTGCCCCGACGGCCTGGTGCGCGACGGCCGGCGCACCTTCATCCTACCCGCAGGCTGAGGCCCGCTTCTGGCCTGAGGGTCGGATCTCCTCCGGCGGGTCCCGATAAAACCCCGCCACCTCTTTGGCCGTCTCTGTGGCGACCTCTGGGGCAGAGGCGCGGGAGGTGAGCGCGGACCGGGTGGAATAAGGAAGGGAGCCGAGGAAGGCCGAGGGTCGGAGGGACATGGTGACGAATAATCGGGGGACCTCTGTGCTGGGCTCGACCAGCCTCTCTTTGTTTGAGGCCAAGAAGCTTTTCTCCCAGGAGCACGTCTCCCTGCAGGGTCTGAGGAGAAGAGAAACAGGAGCCAGTAGTTTTTCAGCGAGCCTCTCACCCAACACAGCGTTTTCAGACTTTGCCACTTATCTTATCCAAATCCTCCCCCCGCCCCGCCCCGAAGGGGGTCAACTAGAATATGCAGGACTTGGGGAAATGTTAACATTTCCTTCCTTTGGTCGTTTGGCTTCATTACCTTTGTGTATGTCCTGGAAGAATAAAAAAAGGTAAAAACCTACAAACCTCACTTAATTTGACCCTGCAGAAGGTTTGTGGGTCCCTGCCCCAGGCCTCCACCTCTTAGGGGATGGCCTTGTTCTAGAGGTAGTAGACACCGGTGCTCAGATCAAAAACCTAGGAGTCCTCCCCTGTCCCAGCCCCTCACCCCTTGAATTCGATGGTTAGCAAGTTCTGTTGGGTTTCAAATGTGTGTGGGTTCCAGTTCCTTCCTTATGGCCCACTCTAGTCCAAGCTACCGGCATCTCTTCCCTGTGCAATTGCAGTACTTCCCACACACCCGGTCTCTTATCTGGCAGCCACAGTGATTTTTTTTTTTTAAGGTAAATTCGAGAGTGTCAGTCTTCTTATAACCCTTATGCTTGGCATGAAATCCAAAGGACCTCCTCCCCTCTACATCCCCCAGTTGATCTGGCTTCTGCCATCTCAGACCACCTGGCCATTGCCTCCCCACCCAGCCACCCCCTCTAAACCCAGCCTCACTCTCACATCTGTGTATGTCCTTGCAGTTGCCTCTGTCTGGATGTTCCTACTCTATTTCTCGAATTACTCCTTTAATTTACCTGGAAGTCTCCACTGGAGACTCCAGGTGTCAGAGACCCTGCTCCCTGCTGCATCTTCACTCCCAGTGCTGCTCGGAGGGCTCCAAATATATACAGGTAGAGAGACTGAGTGGTGGAAAGGCAGCCTGAACTTGTTTGCGGCTTTAGACTCATGAAGGGCTTCTGTTCTCATCTGGGCCTGAGAACTACACATGTCTACAGTTCGTAGCGCTATAATATTTTGACATCCACAGATCGATTAAACACATTTTTCAGGCAAGCCGGTAGTGGTCAAGGAGGGTAGTTGTGCCAAAGGGATGTCTCGGACCATGGGCCAACCATCTCAACCAGGCTTTTGATTCAAAAAAGACCTGGATGGGAGTTTCTGTGTGGCTCAATGGGTTAAGGACCTGATGTGTCTCTGTGAGATGTGGGTTTGATCGCTAGCCTTGCTCAGTGGGTTAAGGATCTGGCATTGTTGCAAGATAGCAACGAAGGTCACAGAGGTGGCTCGGATCCAGGGTTGCCGTGCCTGTGACATAGGCCATAGCTCTAGCTCTGAATCCATCCCTGCCTGGGAACTTCCATATGTTGCAGGTGCAGTGCAGCCGTTAAAAAAAAAAAACAAAAAAAACTGGATGATAAGAGCATTTCTAACGTGCTTTACTTGCGCAAGTTTCTTCAGGCTCTTTGGTATCTGTAGTCCTATGAAGAGGCGAGCAGGCTCAGGGTGTTTCTTCCTTGTCAGCAAATTTATAGCAAGTTCTTCCTTAACTGTGCCCTCCTCACCAACCGTAAGGCTCACAAACTTATGAAGCTCACTCCCCATGGGAAGGGCCCAATAAAAACTTTTGTAGAAGGAATATCAGGTTCCCTTTTTTTTCTTTTTCAACAAGTATTTGGGTTTATTCATTACTACAGTTATCGAGAGCTGGCAAAAGCAAATTGGCGAGCTTTAAAAATTATTAAAATAATTATTTCAGGACACTTCTTGAAGCCGTCGTTAGGATGTATAGATTATAATGAAAAGAAAACATGTAACTTGCAACCATGATTCGTTGCACTTGTCTGAACCCCAAAGAAGCAGGAAGAAGCAAAGATCCGTTTGATGGCAAAGATTGAGCAAAACATGTTACTTCATTTAAAACGCTGACCTTAGAGTCTAAGCCAAAACACAAATTATAATTGAAAAAACTGCTCCAGTAGCAAAATCCTCCGTTGGTAAAATGATTTTCAAAAGGAAACTGAAAATGAAAAGGGGAACAAAATGACTGGGTGAGGGCTGGCCTAAAATATTCTTAAGGTTTTTTTTTACTTAAAAGTATTATATGACAAGTCACTTCTGTTTTCAGAAAGAACGTCTACTAGCATTTGGACTTTTGAAGTGTTGTTAGGTATATTTGGGAGCTGATTTTGAGAGGCCTTTGAAAGCCGATAGCAGCTGTGTGCTGAATGCTACTGTGTGATTTGGAGCCTTTATTTTATTAAAAAAATTTTTTTTAATTAAAGTACGGTTGATTTACAATATTCCGTCATTTTCTGGTGTACAGCAAAATGACCCAGTGAAGCCTTTATTTTAAAACAGAGACTCTATTATGCTACTTCTCCCTGTATCCTCTCAAGTTCATCTTTCGTAATCAGGTTTTGCAATTTATAAAGCTTTGATTGTCTCATAAATTGTGTTCAGATTGATCACTGCTTCTTTCCTCCTCGAACTTCTCCCAAACTTCAGACACGGATTTTTCCCAAGCATGGCTTCTCTAAAACTCTGGCTCTTTAGTTTGGAAAGGCACGGCTCATGAGGAACAAGGCTTCTCCTTCAGGGCTTTTCCAGCCCCCACCCCCAAGAGTACAGCCTACCTGGACCAGGGGCCGGACTCCAGGCTCTAATTTGAGAAAGCTCTGGTGCTCTCACAGCCTTGTTCTGGAGCTTGCTCAGTGCCCACCCTGGGGCACCTTCTAGAGCCTGCTTACTGGGGAGACAGCAGGTCTGCCCTCCAGCATTGATTTTCTGAGCTTATTCATCAGAGGGTGGGAGGAGGGGGGCCTGCTGGCTTCCTAGCCCCCTGCTGTTATTATTGCCCGTGAGAGTCACCTCCAGTGACTGCAAAACTTGACCTTACTGGAAACCTCACAGCAACCTTGCGAGGTTGCTTGGGGAGCATTGTGCATGTCTGTTTTTAATAGATGATATTGTCTTGGGCATCATTTATACAGCCTTCATTTTATTTCATTTTTTTGGACGACGCTACCATCCTCCATTTCAGAGTTGCCTCAGAGAACAACTGGCGATTATACCATACTTTCTATATATGGTATAGACTCCATGCAAATGCTAGTAGAGACACGCATCTCCTTTGGTCATTCCCTTCCCATCATGTACTTCACCCCAGGCCGTGCCTGAGCTGGGCTTGGGTCTTGCCCACAAGGTGCTTCTGGTCCTTTAATCAGCATGGCAGGCTGAGTCCTCATGTTGGGGACCCCTAAGCTCAGCATGTAAGAGCAGCCTCTTCCCTCATCACAGCCTCCTTTGTCTTTAGGAGTTATGTCCTCGTCGAACTCAGAGTTTCTCTAGATGATTCTGGGCTGTGGGAAGCTGCCCTGCACACTGTAGGATGCTCAGCGGTGTCCCTGGCCACTACCTGCCCCCAGTCGTGATAACCAAAAATGCCTCTGGACATTGCCAAGTGTACCCAGGGGTGGTGGGGGCAGGCACAATGCCGGGGGCTTCTTTCTTTTATCCCCCCAGGACTCAAACTGACTTGGCTTCACAACCAGCACCAGTGCCTTCCAGATCCTTTCCTCTGGGACCTTTACCTAATTGCTTCTGTTATTACATGCCTGCCTCTGTGTCATTACACGCCTAGCTCGGGCCTTCCAGAGGAGTCTG
Source organism: Catagonus wagneri (assembly GCA_004024745.2). Classification (NCBI taxonomy): domain Eukaryota; kingdom Metazoa; phylum Chordata; class Mammalia; order Artiodactyla; family Tayassuidae; genus Catagonus; species Catagonus wagneri. Next base: position 2,462,453 of record PVHT020001749.1, on the reverse strand, counting down.
TCCTGGACAAAGAGAAGACTTGTTTTGTGTCCGTGTGTCTGCCCCACCCCAATCAAATCGTGAGCCCCTGAAGGCAGAAGGCTTAATTCATTGTCTTGGTGCCACTGTGCCAGTGACAATGATGTGCTGATTAAGCCCTTTACCAGCAGGTGTTCTGCAGTTGTTTAGGGTTTCTACACTCTTCTTGGGCTGACACGGTCGGACCCCAGCTGCAAGGTGGGATGGGGGCATCTCTGTCTTTTCCTTTTTGCTGCCCCCACCTGACCGAGTGTGGCTGGATAGATGCAAGGAGAAGAGAAATGTCACCCCAAAAGGGAATACCAATGCACTGATATAAATAGTATGTACAAAGGTGCAGAGAGAGACTTGAGGTAAGAAGAGCTTTCTGATTTGATTTTTTTTTGTTTTTTCACCTCCAGGACGAAACAGCTTTCTATTCAGTCACGACCGTGTGTCTGTGACTTAGTCCGCCATGGACGGTAAACCAGGACAGAGGCTACCACTCCAGCAGCGGTGACCGTGACCACGGCCAGAACTGACTTGGCAGAGCAGCAGCCCCGAGGGTTGATGGTTGGAATGTCTCGGCGGCCACCCAGCATGTACTGGTGTGTGGGGCCGGAGGGGTCAGCCGTGTGTCCAGGACGCGCCATGGAGCCCCACGACAATGGTAAGCACAGAGCTGGCCAAGCCTGTCTCACGTGTTCTTCAGACAAACAAGGGGTTTTCAGTCAAAGGATATATAATGCTAGTTACCTGCTGAATCGTGTGATTTTTTTTTCATCATAAAGTATATCGTGGGATTCTCGTTTAAAATCTTAACATTGAATGAGCCATGGGTCAAAGTTTCTGTGGACCCGAAGATCTTAAGAAACAAGGCATCATTTCATGCTGGTTAAAAAGATTTTTTTTCATGGAAATTTAGTTATGTTTTCTTACAAAAATAGTGTGTATTTATTGAAAACTGAAGAAAAATAAGTAGAAAAAAGAATCACCTAGAGTTCCACTACCCTAGGCATAGTCAACATCTTGGTAAATTGTCTCCTAGTCAACTTCTGTGGGCTTCAGGGACTTTGTTTTACTTCATTTACTTATAGCAGGGTAGGTACTTTAGTATCCTATTTTTCTCCTATAACTTTATGGCAGTCACCTAGCTCATGTGACCCTGTGAACTATCATCTTACTTGGAAACTCTGTACCGCGTGATCGACCTAATTCTTACTCTCCTGCTGGACGTGTTGGGACATTTTGGTTGCTTCAAGTTGCTGACTCTGACCAAAAGCATTCCATGCCTATCTTTCTCTACGTGGTGGTTTTGAGATTGTGGTGGTTTTGAGATTATTTCCTTAAGGTAGATTTACAGAAACGGGACTGTTGGGTTTGAATATTTTTAAGCCTCTGCACGTCTTGCCAGATTGTTCACCAGAACTGCACCACTTTTATCCCCAATAGGATATCATTGCTGCTGTTAACAATAAATCATTTTCTTGGTCTTTTTTTTTTTTTTTAGGACCACACCTGCGGTGTATGGAGGTTCCCAGGCTAGGGGTCGAATCAGAGCTGCAGCTGCCGGCCTACACCGCAGCCACAGCAACGCAGGATCCGAGTCGCTTCTGTGACCTAAACCACAGCTCACAGCAACGCCGGATCCTTAACCCACTGAGCAAGGCCAGGGACCAAACCCGCAACCTCATGGCTCCTAGTCGGATCCTTTTCCACTGCACCACGACAGGAACTCCGACAATAAGTATTTGTTAAGCCCTTAGTGCTTACCAGGCACTGGATTTGGTAGGGAATAACCTCATTTAATCCTCACAACAACCTATAAATGGTACTTTTATGTCCATTTTATAGTTGGGGAGCATGAGAGTCAGAGAGATATAGAAACTTGGTCCAGGTCAATAACTTATAATGGGCAGAAGTGCCATTCCAACCCCGTCTTGACCCTAGCCTCTAGTTTGCTCTGTGAGGCTTGAGAGAGCCCTTATGTTTGTACCTCCATTGACTTAGCACTTCAGTGTTGTACCTGGCCCAGCAGGCGTTTCGTTCAGTTACTTGAGTGTTTTTTTCTTCATCGAGAGTGCCCAAAGGCTAACTAGGGTGATGCTTCTGGAGGATGTCTCTGCACATAAATCAAATTATGAAATGAGAAAAGAATTTGCTTCCTGACATTGCCCAGCACTAAGTGTTCCCAGAGTGTTTGACTTGCATCTTTTGAAAAGGTTTTTTTTTTTTTTTTTCCCCCAGACGTATGTCTTTTTTCAGTTGCTCCTTAAGAAGGCCATGGCTTGTGAGCCTGAGATCAACGGGACGTGTGTGGAATGCTGGTCCTGATTTCAGGCAGCGCTCCCCACTTTCCAGGGCACTCTCAGCTCTGCCATTCCACCAGCCTCTCCTCAGTAATCCCCAGGGATGCTGGGTGACTCTCATCTGAAAAAAGCCCCCCGGGGGGGACTCTACCCGTCCCCACCCTGGTCAAGAGTTGGTGATCGAAGTGAATGCTTCTCTTCCCAGGCCCCAGGCCCTTGATGTGTCTAAACTGTCAATGCCCAGGCACCCCCAGATCCACTGGAACAGCATACCAGGGGGAGGAACAGGCATGGGCATTTTTAAAAAGCCTTGCCTCCTGGAGTTCCTGCTGTGGTGCAGTGGGATCAGCTAGTATCTCTGCAGCACCAAGATTCCATCCTCGGCCCGGCACGGTGGATTAAAGGATCCAGTGTTGCCACAGCTGTGGCATAGGTCACATCTGCGGCTCGGATCTGATCCCTGGCCTGGGAACTCCGTATGCTGCCGGGCAGCCAACAAAGAAAAAGGAAGATAGTTCTTGCTTCCCTCCCACCACAACTGTAATGTGCAGCTGGGGTTGAGAGCCATCTGGTCTACATGATTCAGGGCCCTTGGAACATTTCTCAAATTGCAATATATATTCCAGTCCCTTGGGGATCGTAGTGAAGTGCAAATTCTCGCTCTGTGGGGCCTGGGGGCACCAAGAGGCTGTTTCTAACAGGCTCCCAAGTTGTGCTGATGTCCCAACAAACAAGTGGCAAGGCTGAGACAACCCAGATGCCTGGAAAAGCCATTAATTCTTACAGGCCCTAGGGACCTGGGCCAAGGAACCCTGGACAGACCTGGAACCAGCCTTGCCTCCGGGCCTGAGGTAGGACAGACAGCCAGAGAGTGTTCGCGAGCACCAAGAGGCCAAAGCGTTGTCATGTGCACAGTCCCCATTCTCCTCCTTTGAGGTCTGGTCTGAACTTTACCCTGCTCCCACAGCAGGTCCCCTCTCCCCAACAGCCGTGACCACCACCTGGTCAGAGGGAGCAGGCCCAGAAAAGCCTTTTCTGCCTCAGGGAACTCTGTCACCAGTGGAAGCTTAGGACCGCACTCCTCCCTGTTTTGTTTTGTTTTTGTTTTTTTGGGAGGTGGGATTTTGGCCACCCCGTGGCATATGGAGCTCCCAGACCAGGGATCAGATCTGAGCCTTAGTTGCAGTGCTGGATCCTTAACCCACTGTGCCGGGTTGGGGCTTGAACCTGTTTCCCAGCGCTCCCAAGACTCCACTGATTCCATTGTGCCACAGCGGGAACTCCCACACCTCCCCGTTCAGGACTATGAGGCTGGAGGAGCCAGGGGTATGGTGCAGCCCCCCTACCAGTGTCAGGCTAGTCCTTCCAGCTGGAGGGTGCCCGCAGGGGAGTGGGCATCTTGGGAATCCTGATGCTGAGGGAGAAAAATACAAAACCACAGAGTTGAAGACGAGAACAAAGTGGTCTGAAATACAGTGGAAAATTCTATTCTATGGCGCAGCATTATGGAAATTATATTCTCTCCTAAGGAATTATAATAGCGATCAAGTTCTCATAAAGACTCCTATGAAGAAAGTACAAGTTTATGCCCATACTCCAGAAGCTGAAATGTTCTATCTGTGGTAGCCGAGAAGCTGAGCATAGGGGCCCTTCCCTGGGACCCCCCCCCACACCCAGGGACCAAACCCCACAACATTCCCCTCCTGCTGGCAACGGGCAGCTTACTGGCTTGGCGACCAGGCATTGGACCTCCTGGCCCCCTGCTCAGCCCGCCTAAGAGTAGGGAGTGAGGGCAGCAGGGAGCCCCCCCCCGCCGCTTGCCTGCCCCACCCAGGGCAGGACAGTGTCCATGGGGACCTGCAGGGCACCAGGAATGCTGAATCCAGGACCTGTGGCTACAGATTGCATGTAAGCTGCAGTGATGGGCGCATCTGTCTCTGTCTTGTTTAGAGTCCCCAGGGGGTTATGACTGTGTTTCCTGAATGAGAAGGCGGGGGTGGGGGGGGGTTGCTTCTGGGGCTCACACAGTGTCATGAGGGTTTAAGAGCCTGCCTGTGGGATTAAGCAGGGCTGCATTCAGATCTTAGTTCTGGGTGACCTCAGCTGGGTGGCTCAAGCTCTCTGAACCTGAACCAGACAGACATACAATCTCAGTGGGATGTGCCAAGTGGCATTTATTCTCACCGCCCTGGTCAGCATGGGCTGAGGGGCCCTGTAGTCTGCAGCTCTGCTCCATGTGACTCCATGCTCCTGAGGTCAGCAGGCTGGCAGGGGCCTTCTTCCCAGCCAGTGGCAGAGGTGTGAGCAAAAACATGCCATACTTCTTAAGGCCTAGGCTCAGAGTGGCACACCGGCACCTCCACGCCTGTGCCCTTGGCCAGAGCAAGTCATGTAGAGGAGCTCAAGGGAAGAGTTCCCTCCATGAGGGAGGAGGCCACGGCCAGGCTGCAGATGCGGACACAGGCAGAGGAGAAAGATTGGCGCCCAGCATCCCATTCACCATGAGGGGAGTTGGTCGGCTTCGATGCTTTAAAAAAAAAGGTATCGTATTTACATATTTCTGCTGATTCATCTAAGCAGCCAGCAGAGCCCTTTTCTCCCGTGAAATCTTACCAGAGTTCTCTCCCACCTAGCAGCTAACGGTGGAGTTGCTTTGATGGGCAGTTGTTCAGGGGTAGGAGTGGTGAATCCCACTGCTGGTCTTCAACTTGACCCTAGAGCTCTCTGGGCCCAATTTTAAAATATCGCATGTTGGAGTTCCCTGGTAGCTCAGTGGGTTAAGGATCCAGTGTTGTCACTGCTGGCTTAGGTTGCTGCTGTGGCAAGGTTTGATCCCTAGCCTGGGAATTTCTGCATGCTGCAGTTAAAAAAAAAATCACATGTTGGATTTCATTTTCACAAAATAGGCATATATACACGATGACCATAGCCTAGAAGCAGGCAACACTCAAACAGTCACACAGTCACTGGGGGTGACAGTCACTGCCCTTTGCTTATCTGTGGGATTTGTTTTTCTACAATGTGCATGCGTTCCGTTGTTGTTGCTGTTTCGCATTAACTTTTGCAACCAGAAGAATAATACTGCAGTTTATTTTAAAAATTATTGTCTCAGAGTTCCCTGATGGCTCAGTGGGTTAAGGATCTGGCATTGTCACTGCTGCGGCACTGGTTTGATCCCTGGCCCAGAAACTTCTGTGTGCCAAGGGCACAGTTGAAAAAATATTATTGTCTCTTTAAGTAAGGAAGTTTGGTGATTAGGCTCTAACTGTATACTTCCTCCCTCGGTGGGTGCTCACTTCCAAGGTCACATTTGCTTTAATTGGTCTCTTTCCCCTTAATTTCTTTGTGGAATAAATGGAGCAATATTCAACCCCATGAACCTGCAGCTCCATCTCCCCAGGGCCCATCCTCTGAGTTGTGTCCTCATTGGATGACCTGGATTTTTTTCTGTCCTACCTCCTCCCTGGGGGAACTCTGCCTCCTTTCCGTCACCCCATCCACCAGTCTCCCCCCAGAGAAGACCCTTGCAGACCTAGTTCCCAGCACTGCCTGAGGAGAACTGACTGTCACAAAGAGGACCCATGACACTCAAGTTATTCTCAGTGTCAGAGCAGCTCTCTCTCTCTCGCTTTTTAAAAAATCCTTGGGAATTCTCATTGTGGCTCAGTGGTTAACGAATCCGACTAAGAACCATGAGGTTGCGGGTTTGATCCCTGGCTTTGCTCAGTGGGTTAAGGATCCGGCGTTGCCGTGAGCTGTGGTGTAGGTAGCAGATGCGGCTCGGATCCCGCATTGCTGTGGCTGTGGTGTGGGCCGGCAGCTACAGCTCCGATTGGACCCCTAGTCTGGGAACCTCCATATGCTGCAGGTGCGGCTCTAGATAAAAGGCAAAAAGACAAAAAAAAAAATAAAAAATTAAAAAATTAAAAACCCTTGGAAGAGTTGTATGAGTTGTTTGTATATTTTGGAGATTAGGCCCTTGTCGGTTGCATCATTTGAAACTCTTTTTTCCCATTCCTTAGGTTATCTTTTTTTTTTTTTTAATGGTTTCCTTCTCTCTGCAAAAGCTGGTGAGTTTGATCAGGTCCCATTGGTTTATTTTTGTTTTTATTTCTATTGCTTTGGGAGACTGACCTAACATTTAAATGGTTGATGTCAGAGAACGTTTAGCCTGTGTTCTCTTCTGGAGTTTTATGGTGAGGTGTGTTATGTTTAAAAGTCTTTAAGCCTTTTTGAGTTTATTTTTGTGCATGGTGTGAGGGTGTGTTCTAGTTTCATTGATTTACATGCAGCTGTCCAGTTTTCCCAGCACCACTTGCTGAAGAGACTGTCTTTTTCCCATTTTATATTCTTGACTCTTTTGTTGAAGATTAATTGACCGTAGGTTTCTGGGTTTGTTTCTGGCCTCTCTATTTTATTTCATTGGCCCGTGTGTCTGTTTTTGTACTGGTACCACACTGTCTTGATTACTGTAGCTTTGTAATTTTGTCTGAATTCTGGGAGAGTTATGCCTCCTGTTTGGTTTTTGTTCCTCAGGATTGCTTTGGTAATTCTGGGTCTTTTACGGTTCTATATAAATTTTTTTGGATTGTTTGTTCTGGTTCTGTGAAAAACTTCTTGGTCACTTTGCTGTACAGCAGAAATTGACAGAACATTGTAAATCAACTATAATAAAAAGTTAAAAAAAATAAATTTCTTCGGAAAAAAAAGAAGTAAGCACAAATATATCTGCAATCACAGTAAATAGAAACTAATTATTATTGATGGTTAAAACACATTATCTGGTTATTTAAAAGTATATGCTGGACACATATTTAACATGGATTACTCATTGAGAACTCAGCTTGAAAGTAAAGGGACATCTAATGCACAGGAAATACAGGGAATAGAGGAACATATAAAATGATACCATAGAGACTCAATTAGCAAAATGTAGGCTCTGAAAAATACTTCAGGGCAAATAACCATGTTTCTTCAACAAATAAACTGGAGGTGGGAAAAGAGAGATAAAAGAGGAACCAAGAAGCTAAAGGAGACTTGTATGCCATCAACCAACTGCCATGTATAGACCTTATCTGAATTCCAACTAGATCAAAAAAACTATTTTTTAAAATGGAAAAAAGAAATCCTTGGAAGATAGTATGTTTTGGAAATAGCATTATTATTATACTTCCAAGTAGAGTTAGGAAAAGATCCAAACTAATAAAAAGTAGTGAAAAACTAAGGTTTTATTTTTGAGTTTTTGATAGTGGTCTTGTGTGTGTGTGTGTGTGTGTGTGTGTGGACTGGGTGTACCTGTTTGGACTTGCACAGCTCACCTTGTACTTGTGGAGAATGGTTAACCCTTTCAGCGCCCACGAACGTGTGCGTGCATCTCCTGCTGCTGCGTGGTGCCAGGTGGGCTGTGTGTGCCTGTCCTGTGTGCAGCACAGCTGTGCTCCAGAAGGGTGTATCACAACCTGCTCAGCCTTCAGCTTGCCCTTGGATGTGGGAGGAACCTTTAGAAAGCCTGGATGGGTTTGGAGCATGTATGCATTGGCAGAATGAGGGTTAGCGAGATACAGGGCCAGGATTGCAGGGCAATCCAGTTTGATAAACCTTAGACATTCTTCCACGACGGTGTCACACTAGTCAGAGTGGAAAAACCTGTCCTGTCAGCTGAGCTAAGCCTCCTGGAAGTAGAGATGGGAGGAGCCTTATAGATAATTCAGGGAGGAGCCTTATAGATAATTCAGGCCGAGAACACTCGGGAGACTCTTCTGGCTCGTGAGGGTGAGGGGCATTTGGACAGATGTCCACGGAGTGATCCATGTCCCCCACCTCTCTGTGAGTGGTCCTGACCGCGGCTGCCCGCCTCTCAGCCTACTGTCCTCCACTAGACCCAGCATGGACCCAAAAAGGAGAAGGAGCATTGCAGAGGGGCTTCCGATCCCAGGTTCTTACCTCGCTACTTCCAATGTCCTTTTCTTCTTCCTGTGACTTTTTCAACTCTGTATCGAAAATAACTTCCATATGCCGCAGGCATGGCCCTAAAAAAAAAAAGGAAGAAGAAAGAAAAGAAAAGAATTTCTTAGCCTAGGAGCCAAGTGGATTTGCTCCACTGGGGGCTTGGCCTGCCCTCCAGAAGCGGAAATAGGAAATAACGTGAACAGGAAGTGCCCCTTGGGTGGCAGCGTGTTTTCTCCGTGAGCCAGTGTCAGAAGTCCTGCCAGGGACAGGGCCCTGGGGATGAGTGACTTTTAGAGCAGAACAGCCAGCCCACGTCTTGAACTTGTTCCTGGAGCCTGTACCCTGCTCGTGCCTTCTGAGCTGTGTGATCGCTGAGGGAGCGAGGAGGGGAGGGCAGAGACCGTGGTCCACAGAGTGCCCTCTCCAGCCTGGCTGCAGGAGGAGCGTTGGGCCCCCAGCGACAGTAGCCAGTGTCCAGCGTGGAATCCCTTACCTAGTGAGGGGACGGGGAGGGAGGCTGGCGTGGCCCAGGTGGTGGGAAAAAGGGCCGTGGGCATCCACGCATGTGGGCAGCGGTTAACACAGCTATGATTCATGCCCACAACGCCCTGCCCAGCAGCAGAAGCTCTGGGTTTGATGGGGCTTTTCATATTAACCTACATCTGAGGCTTAGATCATCTGCTACTTTGTTCAGAATCTTGCTCACTGATAGTGACGGGGAGCTGACTACCTCCCCGATATGCTAGCCTTCCTGTGGGCTGCTGTGTTGGGACATGTGTGCTGCAGAGACCAGGCCTGTCTCCTTGCCTCCAGCTGCACCTGCCTAGACTTGTTGGCATCCTTTAACCCTTTCCTTGAAATAACTAAAGCCAATGCCTTGCCCGCCCTGTTTATTCCTCTGTAGGCTGAGCACACCATCGCATTACCTTCAGGAGCAGACAGCCCGCAACGTCACACATTTCCCCTGGCCATCACCAAGATCTTGCCCCTTAGCCTGAGCATCAACCATTAGGCTGTGGCCACCTGAGCCCTGGAGGGAGAGCAGCCTCCCACGGTCTCCCTCCATCCTGCTATAGGCGGGCTCTGTGGAGCACCCCACCCATCCATTGATTCTGGGTGGCTAGGGCCTGAAGCTCACCCAGGGTCTCAGCCCACCTTCTCCTTCCCCACCTTTGCCCTTTACCAGGGAGGGCAGGGCAGCCCACCCCCTCTAGTCTGATGGCCAGCCCAGGCCCACCTGGCACGCGTTCAGTGGCCAAGAAAGGAGATTTCTTTCCAGCCCCATCCCCTGGCCTCCATGAAGAGGTCAGTGGCCTGTGAGCAGAGAGGGGCCTGGTGTAAAAGGATAAGGAATTTTTTTTCCTCCTTTCAAGGTACAGGTGAACCAGACCTTAACGAAAGCCATAACTCGGGGGACCGGGGGGGGGGGTATGAAATTCTTTAATTTCCTGGGAATTGAGAAAACTAAATAACATATAAGTTATCTCATCTGATAGCATTTAAGTCCAAACTCTAGTCTATGAATTTCACGCCCACTTTCAGGAGCTTGGATGTATGAAAATAAGGGCTTCCCATTATTCAAAGTCCCAATTCTGAGTCCCTTCACCATCCTGGCTGCCCCTGGGTTCAGTTTGTTCAGATTCTGCTTAGCCATCTTGCTGTTTATTGACTGACATTTGTCATAAAGAAGAAAAGAGAAAAAAACAAAACAGAAACTTGCATATCAAGCAGTAGAATCCTTCCTGAGCCCATAACCCTAGCATAACAGAGGAATCACTCATTAGTTAGAAATTATCGTTTTGAACTGTAAATAACTTTTTAGGATTGGACTTCATTTTGCTGATTCTTGTGAGGGTTGTGCCTCCCAACTTTTATCTCATCTATCAGCATCCAGCAGCCGGGTGTGTTGCCAGGTGTTGGTTTAAAATCAGTCACCTACCCTTTCATTTCAGGAGAAGCAAAAGCAAAAATAACTTATTTTTGGCACTTTGAATTTTTCAGCAACTTAGAGGTATTTAAAGGCATTGAAAATTTTCGTTCTTTTTTTTTTTAAATGTAGAACCGAGTGATGGTGCAAATTTGAGGTTAGGATTTGCATACAAAAGGGCAGGCACTACACTCTTAAAGTTCCTTATAGTAGCTCTTTGGGGACTTCAGATGGCTTTGTGAGCTCTTAGAGAGGTGAGTGGCTACAGGTGGCCCACAACTGTGGAATTAGAGGTGAAAGAAGACAGATCAGGCCCTTCAGGCCATTTACACCCCTCCTTTCAGCTGTCAGGACCAAAAGGGTCCAGTGCGTGGCCACTTATGTTCTTATGCAAACATCACCAGCACCCCTGTAAAAAGTAAGCAAAGAACCGCTACCTGACAGTGGGCAGGGGGCTCCCTGAAGTTAAGAAAATGTTACCTGTGTGTAATTATCCACATTCTCATAGAAAATCAAATGATGTGGATAAAGCCACTGTCTTCTTTGGCCCTTTTTCCATCCTGCCCAGGGGCCACTGTGAGTTAAGCGTTTCCTTTCCATCCACTTCCTATGCTGGTGTGCACCCAGACACACACAGACACACACACACACACACAGAGTTCTTTTTGTGTATATTTCTGGTTTTATATGCATGACATTCAACTGTACATATGTTGGGCAACTTTTTTTTAATCTGAGTTATGTATGACTTGGAGTCTTTTTCACGTACTCCAAACTCCGCAATGTGAACACAGCAATATTTATTTACTCCATCCCCTATTAAAGTGCCTTTAGATTCTTTCTGTATTTTGCTTCTTGCCAAAGGAGTTGAGTATCCCCCAGCAGAATGGCAGGATCGAAGAACAAGCACATGAAAGACGATCAGAGTTGGAGTTCCCATTTGTGGCTCATTGGGTGAAGGACCCAACATAGTATCCATGAGGATGCAAGTTCGATCCCTGGATTCACTCAATGGGTTAAGAATCCAGTGTTGCACCAAGCGGTGGCGTAGGTCACAGATACAGCTCAGATCTGGTGCTGCCGTGGCTGTAGCATAGACCCGCAGCTGCAGATCTGATTCGACGCCTAGCCCGGAGGACTACCATACACCCCATGTTTGGGGGAAAAAAAAGAAAAAAAGAAAAACAAAAAGTGATCAAAGTGGTACATGCCCCTGTCAAGGAAGCAGGTGACACAGAACGGACTAGGCCCCAGTGTCAGCTGCCAAAAGGGTCTCTTATTTTCTGTTTCTGGTTCTAGTTCTTTAAGTCACCACTGTTTCTCAGATTCTACCGCCTGCCTACCAGGAAACAGGAAGATTTCCTTCACCTTTGCACTGCATCTCCCAGCTGCTCCCTCCATATTTCATTATCTCAGTGTGGACCTGTCTCTGAGTTGCTTCTGTAACATTAAATGATATGTTCCAGTTGCTATGGCTTGGCCCGGGGACTCCGTGAGACCTGTGTTCTGCAGGGCCCAGGGGGCGGGGGGCGGGCCCCCCTCCCTACCTTTTACCTCCATTCCCCTCCCACCTCTTACTCAGAACCCTTAGGCTGAGCCCTTAATTATCTGGAGCACATGAGTGAGCAAACGCCCCAGAAAGGGCTGTGCTGGTGTTCCTGAAAGCATTTTCCTTTGGTTCTTTCCTATAATCCCAAGTGGAAAGCATCTGCCCTCAGACCCTGAAAGAGCCTGCGCTGTTGTTCGCCGATGTGATTTGATTCTCATTGCTTTGTGAGTGACCTGTTTTTTCTTCTCTAGAAGGCTTTAGAATCTTCCCTGTACATCTACCCTTCTGAAATTTCCTTGTTTCTTTTTTTTTTCAGGACCATACCCACAGCATATGGAGGTTCCCAGGCTAGGGGTGGAATGGGAGCTGTAGCCGCCAGCCTACACCACAGCCACAGCAACATGGGATCTGAGCCATGTCTGTGACCTGCACCACAGCTCATGGCAACTTGGGATTCTTAACCCGCCAATCAGGGCCAGAGACTGAACCTGTGTCCTCATGGGTCCTAGTCAGATTCATTTCCTCTGAGCCATGACAGGAACTCCTGAAATTTCTTAGCAAAAGATCTGAGTGGGGGTCTTCTCCTTCATGCTGTTTGGTGGTGGGTGAGCCAACCCTTTACCCCTTTCAGGCCTGGAAGACCTGGAATTTTCATTGATAACATTGTCCTCTGCTTTTTCTTTTCTTTATTTTTCTGAAATTCCCATTGCTTATCTTTTCCCTCACATTTTCCAACACTGAATCTTTCTCTTAAAGTCTGAGAGATGTCCTCAACTTTATCTTCCAACTTTCCTAACTGAACATTTCACTTTGACACTCATTTTTAACTTCCAAAAGCTCTTTTCCTATTCTTGATTGTTTCTTTTCATAGCATTCTGTTCCTGTGACATATAGGCAGTGTCTTCCTGAATTCTCCTAAAGATCCTGATTGGATTTGATTTTACTTTATTTCAATAGATATCAACCTTATCGTCCTCTCAGTTAATTTTTAAATTTCTTCCCCTTTTTAAATTTCTTTTTCGAGGGCTGGGGGCTGTGTTCACAGCGTGCAGAAATTCCTGGGCCAGGGATGGAACCTGCATCTCAGCAGTGAACTGAGCCACAGCTGTGACAATGCCAAGTCCTTAACCTCTAGGCCACCGGGGAACTCCTAAATTTATTTCTTAATGTCAAATTCATTGATTAAAATCAACATTTTTACAATGAATTCCAGACAGGCCAGTGATTATAGGATTCAAAGCATCATGGGGAATTTGCAATCAGCTGACTTTGTAGGCAGAGAATGTTTGGAAGTTACATGGAAGTGTCCTGGGAAGCAGCTTCCTACGACGCTAAGAGAAGTCAGCAAAAATATGCCCTATATTTACATTTCTTCCAAGGTATGGCCTTTTGTTTGTCTTGATTAATTCAGCATTATTATTTGAACAATTGTCGAGCATCTCTTTCTAGTGGACACTTGTTTTAGAGTCTGAGAATACAGCAGGAACATGGCCTCTGTTCTCATGGGGCTTGTGACTCTAGCAGGAAAAATAGGCAGCAAAGAAAAATAAGGAAATCAGAGAGTGATGCTTGATGAAGGTAGCCATGTGGCAGAGTGATGTGCTAAACAGGCACCGTGTGGCTATTTTTAATTGTTTCTAAGACCTCCATAAGTAGTGACATTGGGTGTGCTTGGTTGACCAGAAGGAAGGAGCCATGGGAAGGCTGGGAAGAAGGGTATTTTTTGAACAGACTGAAACCGTGAGCAAAGCATTTACCCAGCACCTCTTCCTGTGCATTCTGCCAGAGCCTCCCATAGGCTGGGCCCTGGGGAACCGGGAAAATGTCCTCATAATGCTCGTATTCCAGGAGGCGAACATGATTAATACACGTGGGCTTTACTGCCAGGCATGGAAGAGCCCACACAGCAAATCCAGAAGTGTAGGGGTGGAGAGTGATGGGCAAAGGGCAGTATTTTTTTTTTTTTTTTGCCTTTTGTCATTTTATGGCCGCACCCGCGGCATGTGGAGGTTCCCAGGCTAGGGGTCTAATCGGAGCTGTAGCCACTGGCCTGCGCTGCAGCCACAGCAACGCAGGATCCGAGCCGCGTCTGCAACCTACACCACAGCTCACGGCTGAGCAAGGTCAGGGATCGAACCCGCAACCTCATGGTTCCTAGTCGGATTCGTTAACCACTGAGCCACGACGGGAACTCCAAAGGGCAGTATTTTAGATCAGAGGTCAGAAGGCTCCTGGGCAGAGGTGGCTTTAAGCAGAAGCAGATGAATGAGGAAGTCAGTTCTGTAAGGCGCCGGGGAAATGGTGAGCCTACAAAGGCACCGTTAGCGCAGAAGCTGTGTGGTGAGGGTGAGCCAGCTGCATTTGAGGGACTGCAAGATGGCCTGGGGGGCTGGTGTGGGAGAAGTGCCAAGGGGGGCTGGCATCCGTGGCAGGGGTTCAGATCTGATTCCGAGGGAGGCGATGGAAGACCGGAGGAGCGGCACGGTCTGATAGGGAGGACGGCCTGGAGAGAAGCTTGGGGTGGCCTGGGATGGTGGGGCAGGAGAGGAAGAAGAGGATGGGCTGGGAATCTGTTTCTAAGGGAGAGCCATCAGGACTTGTATTCCACAGCAAACAACCCCACGACTCATTGCCTTAACCCCACAGCCCAGGAGTCTGTGGGTCAGGAATGAACAGGGCTCAGCAGGTGGTCCTTCCTGCCTCGCTCATATGCGGGACACCTCGCGTGTCCATTCCTCGTCCAGACGCCCACCCCCAGCCTCTTTACATCTTAGCAGTTGAATTCCCCCAGTCACAAGCAGAGGGAGTTCCCTGGTGGTACAATGGGTTCAGGATCTGGCATTGTCACTGCTGTGGCTCAGATCATTGCTGTGATGTGGGTTTGATCCCAGGCTCGGAAACTTCCACATGCTGTGGGCATGCCCCCCACCACACACACACACCAAAAAAACTAAAACTAAATTAAAAAAAAAAAAAAAGCAGAAGCTCTGGGGGCTTACTAAGACTTAGGCCTGAACTGTCTCTTCATCACTCTTGCTGCCCCTCCTTGGTCAAAATAGGTCAGAAGGTAAGTCCAGATTCAGTGCAGGCCAGGAAATAGATTCCAGCTCCCAAAGGAAGGATGGCAAAAACCTTGTGACTCTCTTTGACACAGCACACTCCAGAACTCGATAATGGATGGTTAGAAGAAAAAAGAAAGAGGAATCAAGGATGGAACCATTCAGATTTAATCAATACAAATATTTTGCCATTTTTATTCCAACATTTTTTTTTGTTTGTTTGGTTTTTATTTTTGTTGTCATTTTTGTTTTGTTTTGTTTTGTTTTTGTCTTTTAGGGTCATACCCAAGGTTTATGGAAGTTCCCAGGGTAGGGGTCGAATCGGGCCTATAGCTGCTGGTCTACACCACAGCCATAGCAACTCGGGATCCAAGTCGTATCTGCGACCTACACCTCAGCTCATAGTAACACCGGATCCTTAACCCACTGAGTGAGGCCAGGGATTGAACCTGCATCCTCATGGATCCTAGTCAGGTTCATTTCCTCTGTGCAACACAGCAGGAACTCCCCAACAATTATTTTAAATAAAACATGACAAGTGTAGTCAGAGCTCCTTTGGGACCTCTCCCTGGTAACTGCTCAACACCCCCCGCCACCCCCTGCCAGGTAGTTGTTATTCGGAAGTTAGTGTGGACCCATTGCCATTGCTAAATATGTGAGTGCCCGTAAATACGTAGTATTGTTTCTGTGCTGCCAGTGGTCTCCTCCAGGCTGCTACCCTGGTCCACAAGGGGTCAAGGTAAATTCTACAATGTTACCTTCCTGGTGATTGAGAAAGAGGGAATCACAAAGCCTGAATCTGCAGGATGGGTTGCCTGTGGTCCCCTGTCTCTCATCCTCTCAGGGAGTCTTGCCAGGGCATCTGCTGCATGGGCGTGGGTTCCAGTCCAACAGAGGGTCCAGAATGTATCTCTCCTCCCAGAAGGCTGACCTGTCATGGCATGCCAGGGGGATGCATACAGGGGACCGCTTGGGGCTATGGGATGGTGTAGCCCCTCCAGCCACTAGACCCATGGAAGCCAAGCTTGGATTCCAACCCTTCTGCTGGGAGAAGGGGGCCCCCTCAGCTGGCTCATTGTCCAAACTTGAGGAGTGGCAACCAGAGGCACGTTTGGGCAGTCCTGCTCTTTTCAGAACAGTTTCTATATTTAAGATTTTAAAGTATGTGTTTTCATACTGTGCCAATCTTATTGAATTTTTCAATCAAGATTAGGTTTATACAGTATAAGAGCTTTATTTTCCAAGAAGCCGATCAAATCTTTTGCCAAAAACCATCCAGGCCTGTTTTTTTTGTTTGTTTGTTTTAATGGGTAGACTTTTTTTTTTTTAATTGTTGGTTCCATTTCATTAAAGACTATAGATTTGTTTAAATTTTCCATTTCTTCCTGAGTTTATTTTGTCAATACGTTTTTCTAGATTGTCACCCATTGAATCCAGATTTCCAAATGTATTAGCATAAAGTTCACAGTGACATCAGGATTTAAAATACACTTTTAGATGATTTCATCTGGTTTTCATAGCTGTCATATACTCGATATAAAATTGAAAGGTACAAAGGGCAATACAAGGAAAAGTATTACTCGCATCCTGGTCCCTAGTCTTCCAGGTCCCATTTCTTCCAAAAAATCAGAGAAAACTGTTCTCTTTTTCTTTCCTTCTTTTTTTTCTCTCAGACATGTTTCTTAGGCCTGGATTCAAAATGGCTTTTTTTTTTCTTTTCATAAATATTTAACCTAGGCAGAATTTTGAAATGTTACATCTTTATCGTAGGTTTTTTTTTCCATTAGAGAAATTTTTGACTACATCACAAGAGTAGACAGAATACTGCCGTGGACCTCTCTGTGTCCCATGGCCCAATTTCAGCAATTCTCGCGCGTAGCCAACCTTGTCTAATTCACATCCCCTTCCGTTTCCCTCTAAACATTTAAAACCCAATTCCAGACTGTATATGTTGAGGTATTTTAAAAAATCCAACCACGATGCATTTTATATACATTTTTAAACAAAGAATTGCCTTCATAATATCAGATATCAGCATTCTAATGCCTTTGATTGCCTCAGCATTTCTTTTTTTATTAACAGTTTGCTTGAACCAGGTTTGTCGCATGTGTTCTGCTGAGTCGATGTGGTTGTCTCTTCAGGTCCACCTGTCTCCCTCACTTCCTTTTTCTTTGCAGTTTGAGTGTTGGTACCACCACGTCGCTTTTCCTCTGCAGTTTCCTGTGGTCTGATTTTGATGGTTGTGTTTGTTTGTCCCTCTCACCTCTGTGCTTTCCTAGACCCAGAGGCTGGATTACATTCAGTAAGACATTTGATAAGAACACGAACCAACTAGTGTTGTTGTGTTTCTTGTTGCTTCACCACAGAAGTCTAATGCTATCTAATTGTTTATCTTTGATGTTTAAATTTTTCAGTGACTTTGGATGTTGTCAGCCCAGAACTTCATTATAAAGGTCCTAATGGTTTTTCGGCTTTTCACCTAACTTTTTTTTTTTTTTTTTTTGGCCATACCCACAGCATGCAGCTGTTCCCAGGCCAGGGATCGAACACTGAGCCATGATGGGAACTCCCACTTATTTATTCGTGATGCTAAAATTATTCATCTTTCACCAGCAGATACTCCTTTGGGTTGGTTTCATTGTCTTTTGACATGACCCCAGGAGCCTTTGATAACATTCTTACTTTCCAATGAGAAGACATAGTCCGGGCCCCTGTGGTCCATTTCCTGCCCCAGACCTGCTATCTACCTGCTATGAAGTCCTAAATTTCTCAGGATTTAATTCTCTACTGTATATTTTTGTCTCCTTTCACATTCCAGATATTGGCTGTACTTTTACTGCCACTCGCCCCCTGTCTCTTATTTTTTTTTTTTCAATCAATCTTTCAGTACCATTGTTTCATGAGTACTTTGAAAGAAGCAGCTTTGGGTTTTGCTGTTGCTCTTTTTAATTGCTTTTCTTTCCATTTATTTTTTTTCCAACAGAAAAGTCTTCCATATTTATTACTGAGCCAATCCACCAGTGCAGAAACAGTGAAACAAAGAGACAAATCATTTTCCCAATCAGACATACCTAGTTGTCCAGATAGTAGCAGTTCTCATAGTGATATGGTTAAGATGCACACGACCTTGATACATCGCCAGTGTGTGCGCTGTCTCATGTGCAATTCCTCGTAGACCCAGACTGTTCTTCGCAGTGTCTTCTCTTGGAATGGTACCTGATTTTATTACCAGTTTTCATCTGAATCCCTTGGGGGTATGGGACGATTCTGCTTTTGTTCCTTTGCCAGGAATCAGGTGATCCTGAAAGTCTTGTGAAAAGACATGGAGGGCAACAGAGATAACCACACGCTCTCAGATGGCAGAGGAAAACTCTGGTTTCTATGTCATTAATTTCTTCTTTTCTCTTTATTTTCTTCTTTCTTCTAAATTCACTCCTGGAGTTCCCTCTGTGGCACAGTAGCTTAAAGATCCAACTGCAGTGGCTTGGTTCACTGCTGGGGCACAGGTTTGATTCCCCAGCCCTGCACAATGGATTAAGGATCTCATGTTGTCACAGCTGTGACAGCTGTGGCTTGGATTTGATACCTGGCCTGGGAACTTCCGAATGCATATGCTGCAGGTGTGGCCATTAAAAAAAAAAAAACGATAATAATAAAATTAATTCACTCTTCCCTTTTCCACTTCTTCTTCTTTTTCTTTTTTTTTGTCCTTTGTCTTTTTAGGACCATACCCACAGCATATGGAGGTTCCCAAGTTAGGGGTCTAATCGGAGCTTGTAGCCGCCAGCCTACACCACAGCCACAGCAATGCCAGATCCAAGTCGTATCTTCGACCTACACCACAGCTCACAGCAATGTCGGATCCTTAACCCACTGAGTGAAGCCAGGGATCGAACCCGCAACCTCATGGTTCCTAGTCAGACTCATTTCCGCTGCACCGCAATGGGAACTCCCCCTTTTCAACTTGTTGAGAAGTATCTTCTCACTTCTGAGAACTCATCTTTTTTCAACTTGGGAATGTCTCTTTGAGTACGTGGTTCTGGAATTCTTATTAGACATATTTTGAAAAGCTTCAGGAATCATCTTCCATGGCTTCACCTGTACTTTAACCTCTTCGTGTCTTGGAGCTGTACCCTCCGCTTGGCCTTCCACGTTGCTGATTTGTCCTCCAGCTCTGTCCATTCTGCTCTGCCACACACCCACTGTGTTTTACAGCTCACCTCTTCCAGTCTCTCAGCTTTTGAGTCAATTTTTTTTTTTCCTCTTAATGGATTTTATTTCAGTTATAGGTGTACATAAATCATCACAAGTCAATTTTACAGATTTTGTATCCCAAAACCCCACTGCATCCCCCCAACCCCCCAGATTGTCTTATTTGAAAAACCAAGGTTTTCCAAAGTCTGTGAGTCATTGTCTGTTCTGTAAGAAGGTCCATTGTGTCTTTTTAGTTTCCACATGTAAGCGGTAGCATTGGGTGTTGCTGTCTAATTGTCTGACTGTTTTCACTTCGCATGATAATTTCTAAGTCCATCCATGTTGCTATAAATGTTGGTAATTCGTTCCTTTTAATGGCTGAGTAACATTCCATTGTATGTATGTACCATATCTTCCCTATCCACTCTTCTGTCGATGGGCATTTAGGTTGTTTCCATGACCTGGCTATTGCATAGAGTGCTGCAATGAACACTGGAGTACAGGTGTCTTTTCAGGTCATGGTGTCTGCTGGATAGATGCCCAGGAGTGGGATTGCTGGATCAAATGGTAATTCTATTTTGAGTTTTCTGAGGAATCTCCATCCTGTTTTCCACAGTGGTTGCACCAATTTGCATTCCCACCAACAGTGTAATAGGGATCCTTTTTCTCCACACCCTCTCCAGCACTTATTGTTTGTAGACTTTTTGATGATGGCCATTCTGGCTGGTGTAAGGTGGTACCTCATAGTGGTTTTGATTTGCATTTCTCTAATGAGGAGTGATGTTGAACATCTTTTCACGTGTTTATTTGCCATCTGCATGTCTTCTTTGGAGAACTGTCTGCCTAGATCCTCTGCC